>NNCF01126618.1:628439-709274 GCA_002313205.1 Laupala kohalensis | reverse complement strand
AACAAACAAACAAACACGGAAGTAAAATATAAAATAAGCAAACTTGCAGTTGAGATGGATTTTGAGATTTCATCTGTAAATAGGTTCGTAGACAAAATTAAGTATCTCATTGTGGGTATATCAAGTTTCATCAAGCAGTTTTTTAAAACCTTTTTGAAAAAATTTTAGGAATAAATACACTCAAAAATATTATTGTTGCCGGAGATTTAAACACAAATTCTCTTATAGAGGACATACCTTACAAAACTCTGAAAAGTACCTTAAATGAATTTCATTTAAAGAGCTCTACAAACCATATTACAGTAATATGCCCCACCATAATTTTTTAAAGCCGGTAACTGTGATCAAGCTTGATAAAATAATAAATAGTTTTAAAAGTATGAACTCAGCAGGTTGGGATGGAGTATCCATTAAATTGGTTAAATAATACAAGAATACATTACTGACTCTACTAATCCGATTGATTACTTGCTCCTTGACCTCTGGTATTTATCCAGATTATCTAAAATGAAGTAAAGTTAGACCCATATTTAAAAAAGGAAGCAAAAATGAAGTAGGGAACTACAGACCAATAACATTACTTTTCTCTTCAGTAAGATTCTAGAAAGAGTAATATATAATAGATTAAGCAACTTCATAGAAGAAAACAAAATATTACATAAAACTCAGCATAGATTTCAAAAGAGCATGTCCACAGTAACTGCTATGGCAGAATTTATCCATGATGTAATGAAACATCTGGAAAATGGAGTCAAAGTTCTTGGAATAATGATTGACTTATCTAAAGCTTTCAATTACGTTAATCATGGAGTACTTTTAGACAAATTGTATGAATATGGTATTAAAGGAGTGACCTATGACTTTATGACTTCGTATCTTCAAAATCGTGTGCAGTGTATAAAAATACAACATACAAATGGGAAGGTAGTATACAAACACAAAGCTAATTGGATAGTTGTGGAAAAAGGAGTTCCCTAGGATCGATTTTGGGTCCCCTTTTATATATTCTATATGTGAATAATTTGAAAAATTAGGAAAAAAAATGCAGTAACATATGTTGATGACACCTCCCTAATATGTGAAGATAAAACATTTTCAGACTTTGAACTGACATCAAAAATAGGAATAAATTCTATTATAGACCATTTCAAAAACTTTGACTTGCAATGTAATTTCACAAAAACTAATTTCATAAATTTCACTCTCAACTACACTACTGAAGTTCCAAATCTTGATATTGAAATTAACAACTGTAACGTAAAACAAGTTGAAGTTCATCAATTTTTAGAACTAATTATAGATAAAAACTTTGAGATAAGCACATTATAGATAAGCACTAATTATAGATAAGCACATTGATAACTTATGCAAAAAGATTAGCCAACAAGTTTATTTGCTTAAACTATTAAACAATTTATATTGTAGGGAACTATTAATAATGTATTATGGTGTGATTCTATCAAACTTGTCCTATGGGATTGAAATTTTGGGGAGGTGCTGCCAAACTCCATATAGACAGACTTTCAAAACTACCAAAGAAATGTATAAGAATCATTTTTGGGCTAAAATATATACAATCATATAATGAAACTTTTCAAAAACAAAAAATTTTCACTGTGTACTCCCTCTACATCTATAAAGTAATTATCTTAACTATAAACAGAACAGAGAATACGCTTAGTAATAAAGACATTCACAAATACAACTCAAGACAAGGGGAGCCCTTGCATATAGATAGATACAGACTTCAATCTATGAGGAAGGATCCGTATGTTCATGGCCCTGTTTTCTATAACAAACTACCAGCCAAAATAAAAAGCAGAGGACTAAATTTAAAACTGCTCTAAAGGAATTTTTAGTAAATAAAGCACCATATGGCATAGATGAATATCTGGTGGAGGATGCACAACTGCATGGGTCAAGAAATAGTTCCTTCTGTCCTTTCTCTTGTGTAATATTAATTTATATTTAATGTAAATTTGTCACATTTTATATTATGTTATATATTATATGTATATTACGTTGTATATGTGTGGTATATTATATTATGTACATGATGTTATATGAACTGTGTATTACTAATTTGTAAGTCATAACTAATTGTAATGTTGACAATGCTTGAAACTTGCAAAGTCAAGTTCATAAGCATTAATAAATTATAATAATATTAATTATTATTATTATACGTTATTAGAAACATGAACTTGAGAAGTGTTCAGTGATATCCCTCTACTTTGGGCATAAATACAAGGTTGCCACCTATTTAACAGATTTGTTTTAATATACATACTTGGAAATCCCGAAAGTTAATATGTTAAATACTAACTATTATGTACAACTAAAATAAAGCAATGATACAGAATGCAAAAGAAAGTGATTACAAAATTGCTAAACAAAAATATGAAAGATATAAAAGAAACAAAATAAATTCACTCATATTTCAGAATCTTATTACTGATCAATTTTAAAACACCACACATTTTTGAAGAAAAAACACAAGCTATTTCCAATTACTACACCACTCATTCAAAAGAGTACTAATAAAATAGAAGAATTTCAGTTTGGATAATAGTATTTCATGGTAAATGGAGCCAAAAACTTGTGCAAATCCCAGATCTCAAATCATTTTTTATGGAGAACTCTTAAATAAGTAGTCACACAAATTGACATTTCTGACAAATTATCAAATAAATAGATGTTCTACATCATAAGAAAAATCTCGGTTAAAGCAATGAAATATATTTCTTACACCCATAATACACCACATTATCACCCAGTAATACACCACCTTAATTACTGAATCAAAGATATCAGGACAAACTATTATTCAGTAAAATTTTTATCTTATTTGCATAATTAGATTACAAATATAATTACACATTGCAATGATTTAGTATTCAATTCCCTTACATTTAGATAACTATGATGCATATTAGATAATAACGATGACACATATTAGATAGTGACAGTGACACACATTCAATAATAATTGATTTTACCTCAAGTTAGTGTTCTACAATTCTCAAACATTTTAATGGTTTTATAATGACCATACTGTTTTATAACTGTCAATATTATTTAGAACTTCCATTATAGAGGCAGAGGAAGTGTTAAAAGATGTATTACGAATTTAATTTTTATGCTGGTAACAAACTTTTAATTCTATAGTAATTATGTGACATAAAAATATTAGGGGGTGGTTGGTTATGATGATATTTTCTGGAAAAGACACTTAGATAAGTTACAAAAAGAAAAATAGGATTTAGTTAGGAAATTTTACCTGTTTTGTAATGTTTAGGGCTCCATCAACATTTTAATTAATTAGGTGTAGTGTTAAAAGTCACTGTTCAGAAAGGAATAATTGAAGTAATACAGCTTATAAGTAACCAAAAAGTCATTTCCTCCCTTACAAACTTTTGACATGATTAAGTTAATGGATGTCCTATTTTTGAAATTGTAGTAAAATGTGCAATATACCTCATATGATGATTAAGAAAAGTCCTTTGCCTTTTCCATTTTTAGTATTTGTAATTGAGAAATGTAGCATGCTATTGAAGCTTATCTACATGGAGCAATAGAAAATAGGAGTTGGGTGTTTTTCTTTTTGTGGGACTTTAGGGCTCGTCAACATCATTAGAGCCCTTAGTTTGGTGGTAGGGCTATTGTTAGTAGGTGAGCTGCTTAGTTCAGTTTACCAACAACTTGGCCCATGTGGAGGGGTTGCCTTTTAACACACTTATATTTTAAGTATGTTTAAAAGATAAATTGCTCAATGAATCCTAAGTACAAGTAATCCTACTAAATATTCTCTTACAGAGATAACTAATTTTTTTGAAATGTTAATTATGTAATTATACAATAATTTTAATTAATATGTATTAATTTTTTTAAATTGACTTTTGGGACTGAAAGTAACATACATTAAATAAATAAATATTCTATTATTAATTTTGGTTTCTTGGGTGAGACAGCAAACCATACCAGTGCAGCAGTACCAAAAACTAAAGTTCTACCACATCCTACAAGAGTACTTCACTTTTCAATTTATCTGGGTTTCCTTTAGACCAGAATTGATGGATTGTTCGGTTCCTGAAATGTAAAATAGCCTATTGTCCTTCACGTGCTCTTGCAGTTTTTAACTTCATACTTTATTTGAAATAAATAATTTATTTTACACTTAAATCAAAATTAGCAGCACCCTTCCTACACCTCTCCACAACTAGTTCAGAAATTTATAAATGTTAAATTTAGATTGAGGGTAACCCCCTTTCTTTTTTTAAATCTTATCTCCCCGTCTGAGAGCAAATTACTGTCATCCCTTTTATGATGACAATGGTAATTTTTTTTTGTGTGTATGTGGGGTTTTTTAGGGCTCGTCAAGGTCATTAGAGCCCTTGCAGGTGGGGAAAAATGCAGTTTGGCTGCATAGGGAGGTCTCGTAGTGACTCTTCCCCGTGTGTGGGACTTGCCTAATATTTCAACCATACCCACAAAAAAAAACCCTCTTGAATTCAACAAATATCAAAACACAAAGATGAGAGAAAAGAAAAGGAAACAGTTGCCCAATACATATCAAAAATGAAACAAATTTGAAAATTATAATTTTCAAACCACGGAAAGGAAGAATAAAAGGAAAAAGTTAAAAGAATGCAAATTTAAACCCTCCCGAGAACTTGTTGGACGAGCCCCGTTCTACTCATAAAATTCAATAGTTAATTAACATCATCTGTTTCATTTCCGAGAATTGTTGGTAAATATGCAGTTTAACTCTGTATTCTGGTGTATTTTCTGCAATCAGTACGTGACGCACTGTCAGAGAAGAGCTACACCCCTCACAAACGGGTTCATCATCAAATAGCAAAAGATATCGATGAGTGAGAGGACAATGTGCTATGCGCAGGCGGGTCAGCAAGACCTCGTCGCGCCTGGCTGATCTCAAGGAACTGCTCCATGACCTTAACCGGGGATTTGATAAGTCGGAGCTTATTCCTTTCAACAGCCAACCACTCATTGTTCCATTCACTCAGAATCCTTCTCTTGATGAAATTTAGGAGATCTCGTTTTGGAATCATGAAGAAGTCCACGCGATTTTTTAGGAATTTCGCCTTTGCGGAAACGTCTGCTTCATTTCCTCTTATTTCCACATGTCCGAGAATCCAGCAAAACATTATGTTCTTTCCATCACCTTGGAACACGAAAAGCACATCCTGGATCAGCTTATCAGCTGGATTGCTTGAAGGTGGATTAGAGAAGTCAGAGAGGATTTGAAGGAAACTGACCTTACACCAGAAGACACCATAGATGTGAATAATTTAAAAAACAAAATCATGAATATCTTCACACTCGCAAGAAACAAAGTCACAAACCAAATATTTTCAACACAAGAAAGAGCTCGAAGATCAGAGCATATGAAAAAGTATTGGGAGGACCACAAGGCCCAAACAGAGCCTTCAAAGAAGACTAGATAATGGACTGTCTAAAGTGATCCTACATGGTAAAAAAAGAGAAGATTATTTAAAAGAGTATGTTTATGACATCAGAAAATTCCACAAACCAACTTACCTTTTGATTTAAATAATGCCAAGACCCCTAAGAAAGAGTGGCACAAAATCAATGCAATTTCTTATCAACATTGAAAAGCCTTCTCTTGAGAACGTGACACCAACTTTGGAAAGAAATAATATTCATACAATTTCTCAAACATATTATCATATGCCTAAATAGAGCAACTACAAATTTCTTAAAATAAATGATTAGTTCTTGAAAGTTGAACGATATACTTGCAGAAATGTTTTGAAATTATTTTCTTATCCCATATATTTGTTGCATCAACAAGTATTACTAGAAACAAAAGTATTGTTGCCAAAATGTAAAAAGGAATTAACCAAGAAAAAATGTATATACACAGCTATAAAATATATTATTTTACCAAATAATTTAAAGTGCCTAAATTTGTATAATAAAATTAAAATAAAGATTTCTGAGTTTATTAAATTACATGAGGATTGATGCTTGTATTATATACCTACTTATAAAAGATAAATCTATCATGTTGACATTTATGCAAAACGAAGATTAAGTTTCGTGTGCATTTATTATACTGGCTCCTGAGCAGAGGGTCTTCCCTCCCTCAGGTTTTTACTATTGTACCTCCATATGGAGATTTAAAAAATGTAAAAAAAATTGCCAATTAACTTGAACTATTCAGATAATGGATGTATTTAGGCGTCATCGAATTAATAAATAATACCCATGGAACTATAACATTGAAACTGAATACCTGAATTTAAAAAATTGCATAACATACATTAACATCTAAAATTAAATTATTTTCGAGCTCTGAGTAACCTTATTACTTATTAAATTAGTAATTTTAACTATGACAAAGTATTTGATCATTATTTCAAGACTTGCAATACATCTCAATTTTTATAATGTGTTACATAACCATCTTTTTTTGTGTGTGTGTGTGTGTGGGGTGGAATATGTTTCTAGAGTGGAATAAGAAAATTGCATCACAATTATAACAGTGATTAATACAATTGTGTTAACTATGACTTGTAGTGACATATATCTATCGTGAGGACCTGGCATACGCACTCTCATGGAGTCAAGTGTGGTTGTGCATTTTAGAAACCTTCACAAGCTAACTTTGTTGGATTGGTTTATAATTGTTCCAAACATTCCCAATTCATAACATACTCATTTTAGTCGCATATATTTGAATTACCACATTTTATGGTACAGTTATCAACCACAATTTGACATGGATTGAGATTAATTTGGTAAATGTAATGATTAGAGTAATTATCATACAGTGAAAAACAAGAAATAAAGTAAACAAAATTAAAGATTAAGGAAGTAATAAGAATAAAAAAAGACCTAACAAGTAAAATCATTCCATCACAGCAGATAGTTGTGAAACTCGAGATGTTCTAAGAGACAATACTTTTTTCTCCACTTTAGACATAATTATCTACTAACCCTGGAAAAATTCCAAGATCATAAAATAAAAATTAACAGAAAATAGGAAAATAAATTATTACAAACTTAATTAATTTTCTGGTGTACAGAGACTGGTTGTTTCGAAACCAGGGCTAGGTGTGCAATAGTCTTGAAAGATTGTGCAGATGGGCAGAAACCAACCCATCACTCAGTTACATTTCGTACAGGTATTGACCCATCCACTGCTGTTTTATCACTTAACTCACCTCCCGTACCATGACAGCATCACTGAACTCCACTATCAGGCAACAACTGACGAAAATAAACGGGAAACAATATAACACTAAAATCTTCGATCAAAATTAGTCAACAAATTTAACAGCAACACAAATCAGAAATATTCAGGATCAACAATAAGATGTGTAATGTCCAGAAAAAATGAAAAAAAAATAACAATAAATCATTTTATAAATCTTTTATTATTATAATATGTAGCATAGTCAGTAAACAATTACTCATTCTCTTCACTGCGAAGTCTCGCATTAGCATTGGTTATTCTAACCGACAATTGTTGAGCTCGCTCCACAATATTTTTCCGCTTCTTAGAGGAGACACCATGCGCAATTTCTGCACAGAATTTGCGATTCTGCATCATCAACACCTCCAATTCCTGCAAAGAAAAGAATGCATAGAAACTTGGGACAACACACAACCAAGGTGTATTAAGATACATTCCTGTCAATGATAAATTAAAGATAGTAATAGAACAAACTAATTCTTAACAATCTTCCTCATAATAAAGTAAAATAATTAGTTTTCTCTACAACCACGCACAGGAATAAAGATACCTGCGGAATGCAACATGGTAAAAAGAATATAATACACCCGAACTAAGCACATAACAATATAATATATAACTTATAATTGTACATATTTAATATAATGATTTATTACAATAAGTTAAACAATTATTTAAGAAAGAAAGGAAAAAAAAACTTAAATATTTCAAATATATAGAAAAGTTAGAGAAAACGACATAACCCATAATGAATGCCACCATCCTACAACAGCAGGCAATTATACCAGAGGATTAAAACTTCTATTATTCACTTTCAAGAATTCTGAGCTATTCAACAACTAAAGATGCTACTAATCATAAGTTTAAATGTCAGAGAATATACACTATTTCATTAACTAACTCAAAAAATCATCAATTAAGTTAAAATTGAATGATACTTGAAATACATTCTATAGTTTTTTTCTTATTTTGTATCACCAATACTATTTTAAAAATCACATTAAAAATAATTTTATTCCGATTCACTACTGAGCATATTCTTATTAGCAACATAATTTAACTGCGCTTACGTGTTTGTCTCGGGGATATACAAACGAAAATTTCAATTTTAGGCATTACTTGATGCCTTTGTGAAAAACACCTAGCATAAGCGAACATTTATTTATGAAGTTATTGCCAAAACAAGTAACCTTGGGTAACATAACTTTCAGTCATATCTATCATGAAAATAATTAAATTACATAAATTATTTCATTATGAAACAGTTTTCTGAAAATAATATAGATGGAAAATCAGTAATATACAAATTATCGCAGAACTAAGCAACCTCATGGTACAGTCGAAACTGATTAAAATTCACTCTTAATGGAAAATATTACATAAATATTCCAAACACTCCCCTAAAAATAGTATTTTTAAAGCAAAAGTTATAAATGCAGTTCACACTTTTATCGATATCAAACAGTATATTAAAGTGAAATTTTTTTTAAATACACATTTTCATCCAACAATACTCTTAAAACAAAATTAATTGTCTATACAGTAACAACTTTTATCACCAACCAACATATTTTTTGGAACCAAAGTTGTTATTAATAATGGAGAATTATTTACTGTAACACTATACTCTTGAAACAAAATTAGTTGTCTATGCAGATCACACTTTTATTGCCACTTAACATAATATTCTTGAAGTTATAATAACAATAAACTTTAATACAAAAAAAAAAGAAAAAAAGTCAAACTGCATATGACCATGTGGAGGACTATTTTGGTCAAGGAAAATGACCCTAAACATTTATGAACATTTCATTAGCATAGGAATAAATTTGCATTATAATATAATCGCAACATACCACATTGCCAGTTTCTGACATGATATTTCATCATATTTTTTAAAGTGGTCACATGTTACAATCACTTCCTCCGCTTCTCTAATTATACCACTTACATAGAACCCGTTCTAACTAGTATACTAATACCTTTCTCAAAAATTACCCATTTTGCACTAAGCTAGCAAAAGTGTTATGTCAACAAATCAATGTATAAGCATGTTCATCAATTTGTGTTACTACAACTAATTTTCTATTACAACTAAATATTCTAGCATCTGCTCAACAATAGCCACATCAATAGTGAAAAGTAATATTTGGAACCTATTGTAGGTAAAGTAATATTTTTAAGGAACAGTCAACTAAACTAAAGTTAACAGCATAACTTTAACCAGGTCTTAGTAATTAGAATCTGCCAGAAATACATCACAAGCAATTAGAGTTGAGGGGCAAGTTAAGCTCAAGAGTTATTTGAAATGATACAACATCATGTGAAATCATAGACAATGGTCAGGTAGACAGGAATCTTACAAGTACATATATACATTAGTTAAGAAATCATAATACAAATATGTATGTATATAATATAATTACATGTATAAAGATTCTTTCATGGTAAAGGAACATCTTGAAAACATGCACGTAAGAAAAGAAATCTGTAATTTTCTTTTGTGTCAGGAATTAACACAAATGATACTTCAATTGTATTTTCGATTGCAAACAAGGCACTAAATATATTGTAATTGATATCACTACTACATCTTTCAACAAAAGTACGAAATCATTTTTTGGAATTGGTTATTGATGACAACGAAAGTATTGCTTGGAGTTAAAGAGTCTTGTGAAAAGAATTTCGATTTACAAAGGTCACAAAGTTTACAAATTGCCTTTTCAAGTTCTAGAGTCCACTAGATTTGTAGTTAGAGTTAGAGAGCATGATATGTATGAATAGTACATCACAGGGAAATCATATCAGTTCAAGTTATAGCGTCTAAATAATTCAAGTTGTAGGTTTTTTTTGTACTTCAACCGAATGGAATGGCTAATTTCTTCTTCTTAGAGAGGATTTTGAGTTAAAGAGGCTCCACTGTAGTATGGGAATTGATGAAAGTGGGACAACAGATTCAGTTGCTTTCCCTTAGTTTTCCAAAATAGCATAGATAGTTAGGATTAAAATATATTTTGTCCTGAACAAAACTGCTGTCTTTCATGCATACCATCTTCATTCACTAAAATAGCTAAAATATGAAGGGGGGAAAATTAATACAAGTCACTAGTAAAAAATTATTAATTACTTGAAATTGAAAGCAGATTTTACCACAAAATTTGTGTGAGGGCAGACAGAATCATACAAAACAGTATTTATCCTTACAAGCAGCTAATAATCCACAAAAAAAAAGTTGAGAGATGGTAATGGTAGCAGTATTTACATCTTTGCAAGAGAAAAGATTCAACAAAATTTGTGAGGAAACTTACAGTAAGTAATTTTAACAAAAAGTAGCTCCTAAACATTTTTTAAGGCAAAGTTGATTCCCAAAAGGTTGGATTAAGATTGCCCAAATATCACAAAACGGCTGAAGCAAGGTTGTAACATCTCACCCTTGATTTGAACTCGGGATTCAGACAGTAAATCACACTTAACATTAAGAAAATGTCACCAATTACTATTCTCTATTGATTTCTAAGTTCATTAAATTATTCTTGTAAATAAGGTACTTTACACTTCTAATGTGAAAAACTTGTAACTGGAACCTAATATTTGCATCACAAGTTAGGTGTCAGATTTTATGATCAGCATACTTTATTTCTCATAAAGCACCCCAATCTTTGTATAGTGGCAAACGATAATACAGATTTCAAGAAACAATAGAACACAAAAGAATCAACTCACTTTTACATTATGAACCAAGACTTTTCTGAAACCAGTAGGCAGCATATGCTTGGTTTTACGATTACTTCCATAGCCAATAGTTGGCATTAACCTTTGACCCTTAAAACGTCTTCGCACTCTGTTGTCAATACCTTTAGGCTTCCTCCAGTTTGCCTAAAAAAATATATTAGAAATTTAGTTATACTCAACGATTAAATAATTTTAACCAGTCTACAGAAAGTGCCACAATCTCTAATGACAATACACCACTCAAAACATTGTTATGCTAATCCATTGCTCAGTAAGGAACCAACCAACATCTACCAAGGTATTGAAATTAGCTTTCGAGTATCAATTTAACTATACCATACCTTCAATTTCTTGTATCGGTCACTTTGATGGCGAATAAAGCGCTTTGTGCGCTTCTTCACTATGTTAGGACGATACACGGGTCGTATCGTCATTTCTATAAGAAAAAAAACACGTCAATAATTCCAATAGTTAATACGAAATCAGCATTGATAATCAACACTAGCTACAATTAATCTTGTCTACAACTCGACGCTCGAACATGCTTCTAGCAGTAATAGAAAAATTTAACACATTACCACTCGTATCTTTAAACGGAAAGAAACTAATAAATTAAATCTATGATTCATTTCAGTCTAAGCTTTGATTAGTAAAATTGTCAGCAAGATAGAGGAGATGATGCTCGATTTTACTTACTGCTCACGTTTCCTTTACAATGCTGGGCAAGGCAAAGGATAAGCTTCCGAAACGCGAAGAAGGACTCACAGAATAAAAATAAACTAGGATGCAGTCAAAGAGAAAGAAATGTAAACGTGCTTGCTCCCAGGGAACACTGATGACCTCTGCGTTGAAACAAACTAACTACAGAAAGTGGCATTTTAAAAATCAAACGAGAAGTGGGAAAGATAAAAATCTCAATTGCCAGAGACTTCACTCGCGTCATATGGATCAAGGACTATACGTAGTCTGGTCTGAAAAACTTGTTCAATAATAATAAGTTTATTGTCAAAAAACAGCACAAACTGCGTATGACCACGTGGAGGACAAAAAACTAATTTACTCTCCGGAAGCAAGCAAGGGACCATTCCATCCAGTCCGATCAAGGACCCTAAGGCAGAGGCGGATTCAAAGATTTTAGCAAAAATTCCTAGATATGATGAAAACTTAGCTGCGAGTTATAATCCTAATAGAATGTCAATATTTTTGTAATTTAACGCAAAAAATGTACATGTACAAATTATTATCGAACTATAGATTTTTCTGAGTATAGTGTTTAAAAATCATAAGAATTGAAATAACACTAAATTCACGATTTATTGTTACAATAAACACGCCCTAGACAAAGCCTAGAGAACCTGTATAAGAAATCCGCCTCTACCCGAAGGAAAACCGGAGAAAAACTCAGACCAGGATGGGGCTACAGAATTAATGTACACAACCATGCCAAAGTTGAGTACACATAATACTAACTTAATATGAATCATAAGACACAACATAATCATGCAAGAAAATAGTTTTTGAAATTGTAATACGTTATTTAAAAAGTACAACAGCAATGGCGTAATAAAGTATAAGACGGATTTAACTTTTATTAAAATCAATAAATTCTTTTACAGTGTAGAAGCACTGGTGCAGGAGGTAGTTTTTAACCGCGGATTTGAAGAGATTCAATTTCATAGTATCTTTTATATTCTTGGACAGGGAATTATATAGAACGATTCACGAATGATACGGTCCTTTTTGGCAAAGAGTGATTGACACTCTAGGGCTATGAATATTATTTCTATTGCTAGTATTGTGTTCGTGAACGAGTCTGTTTCGTAGTAGGAAGGTAGGAAATCGTACTCTGAATTGTAGTTCAAGGTAGGAAATCGTATTCTGTCTGTACAGAAAATCAGATTTCTTGACATCAGACTCTTGCAATCCTCACTCCTTTAACATATGGGTTGCCGCTGGTTTGCATTCATTAACCCCAAATCGCTGAAGAATTTTTCTGGTATATCCTTCATGACTGACTGTTATTGAGTTGTCACTATGACGTTCCATTTCTAGTCCTAGAAAACAGGATATCTTTCGAACTGTATTCTTGAATTTAGTTTTCAACTCTTTTATGCATATTTCTGAGTCCAGTTGGCCAGTTGAACTCATTTCATTGTTCATGGCCTTCTTCCAGTTTGTGCTGTCTGTGGCGTTAATTGCTTCTTCGCATGTTTCAGGATTATCATTGTCATTTCCATATGACTGTGCTTCCATGATCCTCGAAACGCTTGAGTTTTTGCAGTAGAGAACGGTCTCTTAGTTGTCGTTCTGATGTAGACTCAGTAACATCTTCTTTACAATCTGTCTCATTTTCATTATTTTGTTCAGAACTTTCCCTTATTTCTACTTGCTGCTCTTCATACTTTTCTTAATTTGACTCTTCTATTGTTTTGTAATGATAATTCAATGTTTCATCACATTTTCTGGTTCTTTCTTAAAATATTACATCTCTGAACAGAATCACACGATGATTTTTCTTTACATAAATTCTGTAGCACTCATCTCCATCATAGCCTACAAGATAACCTTTAACAGTTTTCTTGAACCTTTCTTCTTTTTTGAGTAGATCCTATTACACGTAAGTGTTTGCTCCGGTTTTTTTAAACCAAAGCTCATAAGGACTTGGATCTTCTATTGACGACTGCCCGTTCCATTAAATATGTATATGACCGTGCTAACTAGGTCAACCCAGGTTGTAGCAGGGAAATATATTTCAGCATGTGCATATTTAAATTATATAGTCACTTCAACAATGGTACGCATTTCGCGTTCGCTGTGTCCATTCAGTTCGGGAGTGTAGGGTGCTGTCCGTCTGGGGGTGATTCCTTTTTAATATAGGATTGCATGAACATCTTCATTGTCAAACTCAAACCGCTTTAGCACTATACATATGGACATAGTTGGACCACTTCCATCCTCAGAGAGATACAGATATGCGGTCACAGTAATCGACAGATTCACGCGTTGGGCCGAAGTCATACCCGTCACTGACATCACCGCGGAGAAAACGGCCGACGCGCTCTTGCACGGTTGGATCGCCCGATACGGCGTCCCCAACAAGGTCATAACCGACCAAGGGAGACAGTTCGAAAGCCAGCTATTCGGGGAGCTGATGCAAAGACTTGGCATTAGGTGACATAGAACTTGCGCATATAACCCCCAGGCTAATGGCATGATAGAACGCCTCCATAGGCACTCATGTCGCATGACACCGGGTGGAGCAAAGCTTTGCCGATGATCATGCTAGGTTTTCGAACGGCACACAGAGAGGACCTAAACGCCTCAACCGCGGAACTCGTATTCGGAAAAACGTTGACACTGCCCAGCGGCATTTTCCACGAATACAACAAAAATGGTGAACAACCCACGACAAGCTATGTTCAAGACCTGGTGCGCAAAATGCAACAACTAAAACCGGTCACACCAAGATCTCAGACGCGACAGCCTTTCATTCACAAAGAGCTACAAAACGCAACGCACGTGTTCTTACGCAGCACTCCTTTCAGAAAAGCACTTGTTCCTCCATACAATGGACCGTACAAAGTACTGTTCAGAACAGAGGACAACAAGACCATTAATATTCTCATTAAGAACAAAAACGTACGAGTGAGTCTAGATCGGGTCAAACCAGCTTTTATCACAGCTGACCCAACAAACGCTCAACAAATAGAGGAGACTACACCAAGACCTCCGCCAGGAAACTACACACGCTCAGGAAGAGTCAAATTTAACGAGAAGCCTGACTTCTATTACTATTAAATTCTACGAGCATCGATCACATCATCAAACAAAACCATCCCACAAATATTTGATGTAACTAATTTTTCAATGTAACTAATATTTTTTCTCTCTTCCTCTGCAAAAAGGAGACCAGACCATGGGCTACTAGACCAACCAGCAACATGTAGATGGTAACCCGTATCTTGTATATTCCCAAATATACCGCAATGCAAGCGTAAGGTCCAAAAACCCATTTTTATCGTAACTTCGAAAAAAAAAGGAAAATATTTTATATCACAAGGCAAACATGTATGTACTAACGGAGGAATGAGCTACTCCAAGTAATGAGAAATCATACAGTTGATTAACACTGACTGACTATCATGGTGGATGGTGAAATTTCGAGTTGTTGCAAACATAAAAACCTCATGCTATGAAACTATATTTCAATCAATTTCAAATGGAAAATCTTTTTCATACCTCAGGAAATATGGCTGTACTAACAAAAAACGAACTAAACCATGAACTGAGAAATCATACAGTTTATCTGAATGACTATCACAAGTGGAATGGCGAATTTTGAGTTATAACAAGCATAACCACTGGAGATGAAACATGTATCCAACGTTATAACCTCTCCAACAACCTTGTGCGGCAGCCCCCACATAAACATAAAATTAATACGTACAATGTTTCTTTCCCAACTACCGACTGACGAGATGAACCTAGAGATGGCCCACATCCTGCAAGGAGCCGCCATCTCCCTATCCTGCAACTGGACCCGGTTCTTCCTCACATCCCGCAAGGAGCCATCATCTCCTACCCTGGTCCAGCTCAGCATCTCCATCTCCTGCTCACCCTGACAGCATCTTCATCCCTGCTCATCTTGCACTCACCCTGGAACTGGTCCATCCCATCACGTCCAACGATCTCCAAGAACTACATCCAAGTCAACTACCAACATAACGGTAATACGAC
Organism: Laupala kohalensis; assembly: GCA_002313205.1. Lineage (NCBI taxonomy): Eukaryota > Metazoa > Arthropoda > Insecta > Orthoptera > Trigonidiidae > Laupala > Laupala kohalensis. Next base: position 693,562 of record NNCF01126618.1, on the reverse strand, counting down.
AAGAGGAAAACTTCCTCAAGGCGACGCTCGGGTACTTTTTTCCTTGAAGATTGAAGGATCCGAAACTGGGATCAATGAGTTACATTGCAAAAAAAACCCAAGGTTTTTTTCCTCGAGCGTCGGGGAGTGATATGTAGGAATACATTCCTACATATACAGAGAAATACATACCTAAATACGTATGATGAAACTCCCCCATGTGACTGACACACGAAAGTTACATGATAGCCATGTTGTTTGCTGGTTTCCAAGACAATATCACTCTTTGCACAAGAGAGTCTCAACATACGACGCCAAAGAATCCTAACATTGTAAACATTAGAAGATTCCATGCAACAAAGTGACGCCTCATTTGCGATTCCATGCAGCAGAGACGCCTCAATCACCTTTCGAAATGCTTCGAAATCCTCGAGAAACTTCCGTAATACTCGAGAATATTCGAGAACTCAGTCCAGTTTGTTAAGAAATTTCTAGAGAATCTTAATAGACGAACCTCGACATAGTGTTGTGTCGCCCCTCACCGCCGACTGTCATTGTTTTGATTATAGCAACAGGCAACGAAGAATTCATTCGGCTGAAAATTCTTGAGGAGTTCACATCGATATCCGATAACCTCTCACAAGTTCAGCTCCTCAGAAATATTTTCTAAGTTGGAATTCGTGACAGAGTGATTTCACATATCGAGTACTGAAGAAATTCTATCTTCGAAATCTGTGACTGAATTATTTTCCGAGCGCAGGAATAACTAAGTTGAAATTCGTGACATAGTGATTTCACACGCCGAGCAATGGACAAACTCTATCTACAAAATCTGTGACTGAATAATTTCAACCACCTAGACATCGGAAAAGCATCATCACGAAGCGCCAGCTCGCGGCCAACCCTAGGACCCGCTCCAAGACACGAAGATACGGCACGCCATCCTGTGAGAACGAAGATAACTTCGACCAGAGGCGCCGTCACGCACTAGAATATCGTACTCCGTCGACTAGCTACAACTGGACATCACCAGCGGTACCATCTAGCGACGATGAAGGAGACCTCTTTTCCTTCGACCACCGACTTACCTGAAGTCGTGAGTTAAACGAACGAGGCACAATTTCACACTGAGCTTTCAACGCCTGTCGTTCGTCGTCTGGTGTTATTCATTGTTTACATTACGACGACTTGTTTACACAATAAACCTTGTTCTATTCAAACCTCTGAGTATTTATTTTGGGGAGGAAGAGATATTATTGCGAAGCAAGCCTACGTGCTGAGACCCGCGAAGCAATAAAAAATCTTCCCCGACACAAACTTCAACCAACTGCATTGAACGGAGTACGGGAAAAGGAAAATCTTGAACAAGTTCCGTCCGAAACACTTAATTAATTTAGCAGCATCTCGGAACGTACTCTCAATATACATGTCTTAATACATTTTCCTCCCCAAACCTTACCACTACTGCTGAAGTTCACCTCCACCTGCCAAAGAAACACCATGCCCGCTGAAATGCTGCCTGCGAAAACATCAGGTTCCACCTGCAAACACCTCAACGAGCGCCACGCCAAGGTCAGAGAAACTGTCGCACCCCACTTCGTCCGGTGCGAAAATGCCTCATCGCTACTAGGACAAACTAGTCCACCTCGATGACATCGCCGCCAGGATGACCTCGTTCTACACCCACCTCGCACTACGGATCCCTCACATCCTGCAGCTACGGAACTTCGGAAAATTTCACAATGAAGAATTCAGTACAACAAAACTTGTGACGAACTGAAAGTGATTAATGCAGTTTTTTTTTAATCGGGGGCAATTATGTTGCAGCAGCTACATCTTATAACATTTTAACAACAGTCAAGACCAGCCTCCTAAAACTCTTCCATACAGGAGACCTAGACTATTGTTTAAATTACTTAGCAACTAAAAGTTGTTGATTGAGACAACTTTATTCATTCGGTCCTGAACTGCTGTACGAAAAACATTCCCGTTACCGGACCGCCAGTCGTGAGTTTTATGCTCAAGTAAGTGAGAAAAACTGCATTAGTTAGAAATTGTGTTAACGTGACGCCACCAGACAACTAACTATAGATGTCGTGATTGTACAGAAACAATTCTATTATGACATTCGGTTAGAAATGTACAAATCTTCAATCATGACTATACATTGTCCGGTGTTCAGCTGAATTTAATAAATGTTTATTTTCTTGGATTCACGTTCTTATAATTTCTTGCAGTAGCTAGTTAATTTCATAGTTTTGTGGGGGTTCATCGAGTACACGCGTGATATTCTAAAGTTCCAATTTACAACAATTGTAAAAGATGAAATCCTCCCCTACAAACGCTGCGATTTTTATCGAAAAGCGAATAGCTATGCTAAGTCAATGATTGCAAGCACGGTCACCTATACGGTATTGTAAGTGGTTATCGGGTAGCGATGTGAACTCCTCAAGGATTCTCAACGTAATGAGCTGGGGTTCTTGTTTTGAGGTTATCGGACGACGATGAGGAAAATTGTCAGCGTAATGAGCCCCTCGCTGGCTGTTGCTATAAGCAAAACAATAACAAGCGACGAGCGTGACGACGTAACACTAGAGCGAGGCTCGTCTATTGAGAGATAATCGAGGGGCGTCCTCGTTGCACGCGTGTGTATCAAGGAGTCTTCCACTATTTACAATTGTAGAGTCACTGGCGTCTTATGCTGATGATGTCTTGAATGTTTGACGATCGTCATAGTGACCAGTATAAACAACATGGCTGTCATGTAACTTTCGTGTCGATTACCTGAGGTATGGAGTTCATCATACATATTGAGGTATGTATTTCTCTGTATATGTAGGAATGTGTTCCTACATATCACTCCCCGGAGCTCGAGGAAGAAAAACCTTGTATTTTTTTTGCTTTGTAACCCATTGATCTCAGATTCGGATCTTTCAATTTTCAAGGAAAAAAGTGCCAAAACGAGTTAGAATTAATTTTTCTGTCAAAACGAGTTAGAATTAAAGGTGATGTTGCACTTGTGGGTGCATCTTCTGTTGTTACGTGAATTGTAAGTAAAATGTTCATTTCTTTTCGTTTCGCGGCGAAGAATGCCGGTTTAACTCTATTAGTACTGACGCGTGTTTATTATTTACTAGAATGTTCATAGTTATCTTGTCTTGTCAACATTTTAAATGGACCATTGTGCGGTGGAACCAATGCTTTTTTGATATTACGTAGTAATACGTGTTGCTTTTTCCATTTCGTTGTGAATGAATGGATAGTTTTTCTTTGCCTTGGAGTATTTTTTGAGGGGCTTTAGGACTCGTCAACAGCAAGGTTATTAGAGCCCTTGGAGTAACCGGTCCAAGGTTTTGCATATGTGTGGGATTTTGTACATAACTCATTGAAGGTTGACTCACATTCTTATCATATTCATGAAATACGTCACCGGGTAGCGTCTTTCCGAAAACTGATTATGCCGTGGAAACGTTAAGTTCTTCCCGGAAAGCGGTACGGAATTCCAGCATGCTTTTGTCCAGTGTCGTGGGACATTAGTGCAGCTTTTAATTGGCGATGTAATCTTACGACAATTCTGTTAAATTGCGGGTGGTATGCACAAGCTCTGTATGCACAAATTCCGAGTAGTAGTAATTCTTTAAAAAAACATCCGTCGTATTGTGGACCTTGGTCCGTGATAACCGTTGAAGGAACGCCATAGCGTGAAATCCAGCCGTTTAAGAGAGCATCTCCTATTGTTTCAGTTTTGATATCAGTTACGGGAATCACTTCAACCCAACGTAAGAAGCTGTCGATTATCTGGACGGCATATCTGAAACCTGATGATGTCAGGGGTCGTACGATGTTCACGTGTATAATGTCGAACATTTCCTCTGCTGGTTTAAATGCGGATAGTGGAGTTACCGTGTGCCGTTCGATCTTGTTTTTCTAACATGATGCGCATGATTTAACCCACGGTTTTAAATCCCAGTTGAAACTGGGCCAAAAATATTTGGATTTTATCAACTGTGGTGACTGGATTCCAGGGTGTGACAAATTGTGTATTTCTTCGAAGATGTTTATCCTTAGCAGTAGGGGTACGACTGGCCCTTGTCACAAAGTAAGGTTAGATCTGAATTTGGAATTTCCTCCTCAGAGTATATATCCGGTTTTGATCGGAGTTCATTTAAATTACTGTCTGCCCATTCAAGAAGGGCTAATCGTCTCTTGTGAGTGAGCAAATAGATTGCTTCAATGCGAGATAGTGTGTCCCCACTGGTGTTTATTGCAAAAATTTCTTATTGCGTCAATCTTGGAGACCTTTTCGTCTAGTTTTCTTGGGAAAGAGCAAGGGCTAATACACTTTTTTCCTTCTGCACTTTATTTGACAGCACGCTTTTGAGAGGCACCTGGAGCACGACCGGGGGCGAAAATTGCGTTGCCCTTCAGTACTTCGGTATTGTTCCCTTTTAGGATGTGAGTTGGTGAGCTTCGTTAGCAGTTCTACTGGGTTAAAAGCATCATCAGCTGCATGAGATCTTCAATCCGAGGATCTGCGACGGCGTACGTCAGGGACGCTTCGGCACCTGAGCACATCGACGTCGGAGGACCCGTTTGGTGTCGTCGCTCGTACCGGTATGCTCCCCTGGGTCGCTGCTACCGTCGTTGATGAGGGAGTCTCGGATATCTTGTCTGCTAGGGTTGCCAGTTCAGTGACGTCCGTAATACTGGACCCCGCTAGAATGACTGATTTGCACGGGTAGTGCGCGCAACCAGTATTCATCAGGTGCACGGTTCCCGCTAAGTTCCGTAAGTGTCTGAGGATCGCGGACGGAATTCGATCACCGATCGATTGGGCGGAAAGTAACTTATCTATTCCTGATCTTTGGTAGTTCGTGAATTGATTGACCAGAAACTCATTTAGGTCGTCGTAAGCGTTTAGTCTTCCTGGTAGTAATAACGTCTCGTCAATTTCCCGAATCATGTATCTATCTAGATAGTAGAGAATGCTGACATGTTTTTGGAAATGTAAAGTTATTCCCTTCGTATCAAACATGGCTTCCGCCAGTGCAAACCACGCAACTGGTTTGTCTTTCCAAAAATGCGCGAAAGTAATCGAATGGGAATTCTAAGACGTGGTAGGCAGATTAATACCATATGACGGCATTTTGAAAATCAAAAAGTTTGACGTTACGGCAAATAATAGCAATGAAATCTTTTCTTTCTAGTTTTAGTACCGTGAAACCGGGGATAAACAGTAAAACAATTGAGTGAATTATCACTATAATTCTAAAAATTGTAAGTACATCGATTTAGATCATTCGTCGGGATTTTAGATCATTTTGGGGTCACCAATTTTCTGTAGGGGAGGATTTTATCTTCGTAAATTATTACTAATTGCAACTTTAAAATACGACGCGTGTTCTAAATATATGAAATAAAACTATCTACTGGAAAAGAATTATAAGAAAATGAGTTCAACCAAATAAAGAAAACGTTGATTCAAGACAAAGCATAGTCATAATTAAATAAAATCATAGTCTAAATCAACAACTTCTTGTTGCTAAGTTCTGTTGACAATAAACTAGGTCTCCTGTATGGAGTTTCTTTTGGAGCCTTTGACTTTCACTGCAATGACATAGGATCTAGTTGCTGCTACATGCCTCCAAGAATAAATACTTCTGCCGTATCTGCTGCGATAAGAAACTAACGAGCACATTTATTTATTTGTTTACTTTAGAAACCAAAGGAACTGTATATGGCACACTGGCGCCATGGAACGGCAAGAAAACACAGTTAACAGTAAATAATGAAGTTATTTTCTTTAACATGCCGGACCCCTCAAATGTAATTTTTTAAAGACACCATTGTTTTGCAATTTCTGAAATTCTGACACGGGTCTAAATGCCCACGTGAAAATTGAAACTTTCCAATTATCCAATTCGCAAATATCTCGGGCGGCAGACGGCACATCTGCATGGAACACCACTGGATCCGGATGGAAATGGAGCTGTGTGTAATAACGTGCATATGATCTAATTGCTTGGGAACTCAGATATGCAGAAAACGTCTCATGTGGTTGATGCGAAACTTATCTTCCACTATTTTACGTAAGGAGAAATAACACAGGAGAGAAGCCATATTACAGTTGTGTAATATAGTACACTGACACCACCAAGATAGAGAATAAAGAGCAGCCAGCGATGTAGAGAAAATTCATAGTATGCAAACCCCAGGCAGTGGTCTGCCGGCCGAGATACTGGAAGACAATAATTAAAATGAAAAAAGACCCTCACCGCAACACTGGATCGCTTTCGTCAATATGGTCTCAAGCTCAACCGAACCCAGTGTTGCTTTGCAGAACCAATCCCGGATGTTCATGGCCACAAGATCGATGCGTCAGGCGTCCACAAGTCTGGTGCGCACATCCGAGCTGTACGGGACGCGGCGCAAACGACAGATCCAGCTGTTCTTGGCTAAAGCCACATACTACAGCGCTTTCATCTACAAGTTATCAGCGAGAGATCGGTCCTTCAGAAATATGCTGTTGAAGGACCCTCCCGTCTGGACGACACCAGAGGGAGACAGCCTATCAAGAGATTAATAACGCTCTAAATCACCCCAGGTCGTTTGGCAATATGACCCAGCACTAACGTTTGCTGGCAACGGACGCCAGCAAAACCGAACAAGGCGCAGTACTGTCTCAACGGCTCAGCAATGGCCAATCACTTGCACCAGTTGGACGTTAGCAACGGAACAGAGGTTTATCCAAATTGACAAGGAAGATCTCGCCATCGTCTGGGCCGTACAGAAGTTTTTGAACTATCTGTATGCTCGCTAACTATCTTCTCTCTGATAACGGACCGCAGATCATCCATCCAGAGAAGTCGTTTCCAGTCCTGTGCATCAATGGTATGGCAAATTATGCCGACTATCTCGTACTATTCAACTATACCGAGGTATTAAAACGTTATCGAAGCAAAAAGTAAACGCCGACTACTGCTCCAGAGAGCCGTTAGCACCCACTCTCAACAAGATCCAGCACCGCATCAGAGAAGAGGTCGAGGATTATGAGGAGTTCGATTTGTTTACTGTGCACCAGACGCAGCAGATACCCGTTGTTTCGAAATGATGCCGCATGCTTCGTATCATGCTCACCTGCAATTGAGCAAGCGCTTCTTGTCTCCAGGTGTATAAATACGCATGCGCTGTTCGCCTGAAGTAAAACTCCCGCCTTGAAGATATATTAATTCTTTAGTTCCCTCCCAAATACGGAAGATGGATGACTGACCTGCAGCAATCACATACCTCTCCCTCCTGAAGGGTAGTACCAACGTTCGCACCCAGAGTGCACTAGTTACTGGATGCAAGAAATTCGGTCTCTCACGCAAAAGTTCTAAATGACGCCGCGGAAGCGCGTACTGTCAATCACGACTTTCATTTGTTGTTTTTTTTAATGGGTGCTGTTCTGGTTCTCGAAACAATTACTTTGTTTCACTTATGATTTTATATTGTACGTTTTAAGTCTGCTGTCGTATGAGAGAGCCGACTTTTTAGGAAGAGAATACGTATTGTATCAATATCATTGTTTTATGCTTATAATTCATGTTGAACCATTTATCTTTTATTCGAATTCTTTATACTGTGAAGTATTTCGTATATTGTTGGCTAGGCCATGTAAATCTTCATGACAATGAAATCTTGTTTGTTATAAGCACCAATCAAATTAATTCTACTTCAACAATAGGTGTTTATCTTATTGGAGTGATTATATTGCCTTCGTTGATTCTTGTGAAACATTGCTTCAGGATAACCAGCAGCGGCAGTGTGTGGAGAAGCAGTCGAGAAGTTAATTTTCTGTGTGTATTGTCTACAAGGAGGTGCTGCTTGCTTCTAGTTTTCAGTCTTCAAGTTATTATTCTGTGTTTGTGTGTGTACACCCGTCAAATCAGAAGTCATTGCACGAGAGACAAGGACCCTCATCTTGGCAAAGTTGTGATACTCTTGGAGCGAGGCCAAGATCTAGCACGCCATAACTTCAAGGCATGCGAGGCAAAATACACGTTCGCTATCAACTGCTTCATGTTTGAGCACCGAGAAATGGTTTCACCGCATTACACGGTTTAACTGGAGATCGTAACATAATAACGATCACGCAGCTCACCTGGGGATCGTAAAAATAAAAGGAATGAAATAATGTAAAGTAAAATAATTTTTTTTTTATTTTCTTGTCGTTTTCCGACATCGAGAAGATCACGAAGTCCTGCACCACATGCGCACGTCCACTCAAGTTCCGCGAGCACCAAAATCTTTCTCAACTATTTCTATGACGGGAACTTTGAACGCGTCTCAACCTGGCGAGATCCGAGAAAAGAAAACACGAGCACAGACCAGGAACCAGGTAAACCAGTTATATCGCGAAGATCTAGACGCACCCTTCAGATATTCACCATAGTCCTAACAAGTGCAATTAAAAGAGGGAGGAAAAGTTGTGTGACACTAGAAATTTCACACGCAAAAGTTTGTAACACTGTAACCCAAGCCAACAAGCGTAACATGTACTTCCACACGTATTTCAATAAATTTTAATTTAACGGTCTTCGTTATTAATCAACCCACAAATACAAACAAAATGGAACTCAATAATTATGGTTTTATTGGAATATTTTAATTATTTTTAATTGCAGATAAAAAATTAAGACACTCATAATTATCAAATTCTCGGGTTTGAAAGCACCAAAAAGGAAACCATCACTGAATGTATACAAACAAAATTTATAAAATAGGTAAAAAAAATTCTATGGTAATTTTATGAGTTCATAATCAATGATAATTATACAAGAGTCTAATTTATAATTTACTCACTCAAAAACAAGTATTTTGGCTGGGTACATCCCTACCCCAATCAGTCTTTTCCTTCTAAACACTAGAACTAGATATTTCAGAGGACATAATCTTATGGGTAATAGATGAGAAGTTGATGGGAAGAAACTAAGCTTTTTCAAACTTAAGCTTCTGAAATCTGTATTCTTATCACTCTCCAATTCCCTACCAAATGAAAGGAAAACGTCTAGTTGCATGTGCCCCAAGTAGGCATATACGTGTTACTGACTTGGATGATATTAAGAGATAACAAATCATTCAAGACATGGTAAAATGTACTATTAAATAAATAATTAAAATCTTATGACCTTATTTGGACGAATAGTATATTTTCTGTGAAGAGCTCACTATGTCTCGATTTGGATTTCAGTCGAAACGCAGTCACCAGTCTTTTAAATCGGTGCATTATTGCAATTAAAGATCCTTGGTCTAGCTATTTAGGTATTTTACATTTAATAGAAAATTGGCATAAAACCAAATTATCCATATTAAATTTCCTTTTTCTCTAGCTAGATTTCTCAAATATACTTAAAAATATTAAAAGAAGTCAAAAGTATCTAGAAAATACTTGAAATAAAAATAAGAATCTTTCCTATGGCAAATTATCTGAGAAGTTATAATTATTTCTCTTCAAATCGCAACCTATATTCACTTCTACAAGTTGGATAAAATTATGAACTATAAATTTTCATTGAAATAGTGAACATTATCTTATAATAATATGATCTTAATACTAACAAGAATTCAGATGAAAGTCAATTAAAAATAAACGATTCCTCAAGTTTGGCGAAGCAAGGCAACACCCCTCACTTTGTAGTTGCATGACAATGCTTTCTCTCATACTAACATTTAAAAAAAATGAAGTTCTATTTTCATACAAAAGAACTACCTTGATTTCAAGAGATAATATAAAAGCACTTCTATGTGAAGAAGTCCTAAAATTTATGCATCTTTTTTACATATCTTACCAGACATGAAGAAATTTTGCACTTTTTAACCTACAAATCAAGAAGAATTAGTCTATTAGATTTTGAACCCTATTGCTTCGCTTAATGCGGAATTTCTATATTTCTTCACTTATAATTGGCACAGTTGACATTCAAAATTAGAGAAAACTTCTAGTACATATTAATCCTTTTGTGGCTAGCGGATGTAGGAAGAGAATATATAAATTAGTCTGTCAAATTCATGGTGTTTGGGGCCAATGAGATGAATAGTTCTTAATACTTAGAATGTGATGAAAAATTTCGAACTTTTTCTCCCACAACTGGCAGGCTAGTGTGCTTTCTTACTTTCACAATCTATGACCGTTAGAATGTACCTCAGTCCACAGTGATAATTGAACATATTATATTTGATGAATTACCGTATTTACCCGAACCTAGTCTGCCTCATATTTTAGGTTGCAAAACTTTAAAGAAAAAAATTGTTTAGTAATATAAATTTTTTCTGATGAGAAAAGCTCATTCATAATTCCATGTAAAATGGTTGGTGCTGCCAAGTATAATCAAAAGGATTCTAAAAGGACAAACAAACTGGTGTAGTTCAACTTGTCTTTACATCACAAAATCCACACAGATCATCTTCGAATACATGTGCCAATGCCTCATTTCTGTGTGTCTGAGCATAATAAAGAACTCTCAGATTTAAGTTAGCACCAAAACATCTTCAATCGCCCTATGTCGGTAGTGTCGAAGAACTTCCCCATCTCTCGTGAGAGCAGTGTCAGTGTCGACAATCGTTTATTAATGGACATTGACTAGTTCGGTTACCATTTTGATTGCATGTCATATCCAGTCTTCAATCGTACATCACGATATTGTAAACTCATTATTTCAACACTTGTCTCTGCGGAAAAGTTACTTCAATTCGATTTGTGTTACATTGCGTATGTTGCTTGTGTTTGCTTACCTAGTTTTCACCCATGAAACTTTAAATACACAGTTTTCTGATCCAAAACTCCAAATATATCCCACCCGCAGAGTTTTGGGAGATTTCTTCAAAGAAAAAATGAGGTGGAGGGCTAAATTCGGGTAACTCCAGAGTACCATTAATAAATAATCCATTAACATTCAAAATTTCCTCAAAGCTTCAAAAAACTTTAGCAATCTTGCATACTGATGCCATTTCTAAATTTTGCACTTGATTTTAGCAAAACAATTTTCTCATGAAAGTAAGATTTGCTCACAAGGAATGTTTATTTTTATTACTGATGTTTCAAAAGCATCAATGTCATTAGAAGAATGTTTCTTTTATTACTTAAATATTGTGTATTTTTTTAACAACAGAGTACTTTACTTCATTCCATGGCTGTGTTTTCATTGATGCAGAAATTGAAACCTAGGACATATTCCTGCTCTTAAATCACTACAGAAGAACTAATACGAATATTGACATTTACCATATAAAAACTACTTTAAAATGATGCTGGTCATCTAACTCGTAATACCTCTTCTAAATCTCAATCTCCAGGTACAAAAAAACTTCGTAACTTCAATTAGATAACAAAGCCCAGTAACGTACAATAAAACTTGACCACTGAATGTGACACACACTAATAGCCACATCACAAGCTGTTCACCTCAATTACTATTATCATTAAACCTGAAACTATTAATAGTTAGAAAACAACAAATCTAGAATGTTATGTGACATTGAGTGGTAAGATAATTTCACCAAGTATGAATGGAAAACCTATTTTGGGCTGCAAGATTGATAGCTGAAAGATATGAAGATAAGATAACCTTTTTTTTAGTGGGGCTTTAGGGCTAGTCAACATCGAGATCATTAGAGCCCATGCAGGTGGGGAAAAATGCAGTTTTGCACCATAGAGAAGAGCCGTAATGACTCTTCCCCATGTGTGGGACTCGCCGAATATCTTGACCGTACCCACTAAAAAACCCTCCTGAATTCAACAAATATCTAAATACAAAGATGAAAGAAAAGAAAACAGAATACCAATACATTATATCACAAAAAAGGAAAACAATTTCTAATTGAGAAGATAACTGTTCACGGAAGGAAAGGATTCTTTTGCGACTGGGAATTTATTAGATCAATGTAATAAACCATTTCTTAGTAAGGTTTGATATCTAAGAAACCAATATACTGAATAAAATAAGAATATTGGAATAAAAAAACAACTAATCTGAATGGAAAAATTTATTACAAGAGTGAAATATGCCATACACTCATTTTAACGGTTAGACTTGGCAACTCGCTCAAGTTCGTCCTTTTTCTTAATGGCATAAGAATTTGATGAACCCTAAAACAAAATATTCAAAGTTAATGTTGTACAGCACAGGGTTAAATTGAAATACTTTTTTCACTTAACATAGTTTATAGATAAATCTAACTAATTTCATCACAAAGAGTTAAATGAATCATCCATACCTTTGCTGCATTAATAAGTTCATCAGCCACACATTCAGCAATGCTTTTGATGTTACGGAATGCAGCTTCTCTCGCACCAGTACATAGCAACCAGATAGCCTAGATTAAAAGAATATCATTTATTCTGTGGTATAAGAGGATTGGCGTCATGTATTGATTTTCTTTGATATAACACAAATGGTATAAGAATGGTATTAGAGACTCCAGAGGAGTTTTGGGTTAATCACTCATATCAGTGTTTAAAAAAATTGATTTCTTTAACATATTTATTATTTAGATCTGATTACTTATTCCAAATTTCTTGCATTAAATGAGTAGCACCAAAATGAAAAATTGATCTTGTTAATAATATCACTTGAAGATAGAGCACCTTTATTTCAGGCTAAACAAGCTTGGATGGAAATTTGAAAAATAATGAAACGGTACAACATGAATCCTACTTAGCACACTATCACTTGTAATCTAATCAGAAAATACTGATTATTGCAAAAATTAGTTTATATTAAGTTGAAGAAAAAGTCTTGAGAGTAAAACCCAAATTTCTTACATTCATACCAATTACATCAATTGAAGAAGTAGCATAATAGGGATGGTAAAGTACGTCATGATCAACAAACAAAAGTTTCTGAAAAGATTATGCATTAAATATGAACTGTTATAAGTAAATATTAAATCTGGGTTATTAATTCAGTATGTAAATATAAAATCCCACTGTCTGCTAGTTATTCAAGAATGTTCAGAGACTAACTAAGGGGCTGATGAATAAATAGAATGCCCCCCCCCCCCTACATACTTCAATGAAGAAGGAACATTAGGAGATTAAGTAAAGTAGCTGATCAAGGATTTGATGACAAGTCGAGTACCAATTAATAAGTCTTATTATTAATGGTAACATTCTTAAATATCTCTTCAAGCCTCATTTTAACCTTATAATGCATGGTTGTAAGAATATACAAAAATGCATATGCAGGGTCTGCGAGGCCCTATTCTCATTTTAAATCAATTTTAATACATATTCTTAACTTATGGAAAATAATTTAACATTCTCAGATTTATTAATGTTCTAACATCTTCCTGAATTATATTAGAAGGGACATTTAGCTGCTAAGCAATCAACAAATGATTTAAGCAACAGCACCATGTTTACATTTTACTGAATATTATCAATATTTTAAATCTCAAATTAAACTATTTATCAAACATAGCACATTGCTGCAAACAAATTACATCTTTATATATTTTGCAAAAAAGAAATATCTATGGTGAGTCATTATTCAAAAGACAATTCAATAAAACAACAATAAAGTTACTTTCACTACAGTTGAGACACTTCGAAGAAGCAAGAATCACAGAAACAAAATTCACCAAATTTACTGTTTTCTTCTGATGAACACACAGATATTTGCAACTCTCAATCTTATAAGCAAGAATTACACACCATAACACAGTGTTCCTTACAAATTGCACTTTTACACTTCACGCACGAGAGTGCTTTTCCTGTGTTTGTTGTAAGGTCAATAGTTGCACCTCTTTCTCTTGCCTGTTGTTGCTGCCACTTCACAGGGTGATGAAATCTTCACAACACCGCATCTTTCCACAGCTTCAGTTGTTTGTTTTAGAAGATTAGGAATTTGACTTCTGACGTTTATTTGGGGTCCTCATGGGAACATCACAACTTTTTTCACCGCCAGCTAACAATAATAAACATAGGAAAGCATTCATCTCAATAAGTGATAGATTTTTCCAAATTTTACTTTCTGCAGTAGCCACTCTCTTGCCTTGCAGTTGATGTCTTCCTCTATTATTTCCTTGGAGATAAAGTAGTCCCAAGCATCTTTAGGAGTAGTTGTTTTCAGCCCTCGTACTGGTCCTGGCATTTTTTATATAATATTGACAGCAGGCATACAAGACGTTGGGGGATGGGAACTCCAAATGGTCCCAATATGACTGTCGTACGTACCTGCATCACTGAATTCTTGTTCATGAACAGATTCTTCAGATTCAGATTCTGTTGAAAAAGAATATCTCTCTGAATTGTCATCTTCAAAGTTTTGTGTTCAAACTTTCAGGTTGAGGTTCAAAATCAGAATCTTCACTACTGCTATCTTCAAAAGCATCATCTTCGAGCCACTCAGTAACAACACTTTCGAAATTGTTTGCATTTACAATTACAAATTTTTTCTTGAGGAAGCCTTAATGAACTGTCTGCATCCACCAAGAAAAATCTGGCACTGGCAAAACCACTGGCAACTACTGACGAAAATGGAATATTTGAACAACAATGAAAGCCAATTTATTATAAGATACCTTTGTGATTGTTATAAACATTTTCTCAGACGGTGCAACAATTTACATTGCAATAAAATTCTAGAAACTGTACAGGGCTTCCAAGGCCCTGCATATGCACTCACGTGATAGTGATAGATAATTAGATACTTTATACAAACAAATGCATCAATCTTACTCAACATTTGTAAGAGGCTGCCCAAAGGATAAAGGACAAAATACATGAAAGGAGAGTTAAGCCAGATTGAAAATAAAAGATAAATTTATGAGAACAAATCCAATAGGGCCTTGGAGGTCCTGCATATGCATAATAGGGTTAGTTTATTTCACATAAACTTAACAATTTAATAATATTTTGTACACTTGTAGATGTTATGTGTGTTAACTAGTCGACTATGTTTCATTAACTTTGAGAGAATATTATCTCTTCACTCGAGTACCAACTCTGGGAGGAAAGGAATATTACCAAGAATAGTTTGGGAGTTACAGCAATTTAACTTTAGCATGGCATCTTCGGGATTTTACAATTTTTCAAATAAATTTATTAAGAAAACTTGATAAACAAATGCTGCAATTTATGAATACTATAGTTATTATTCATAAGTATTCATCAAGTATTAAAACCCTATGACAATCAAAATTCATGGGCTCAGAAAGGAGATATTTGATAAAAAGTAAAAATAAAGACTGTAAAATTCCAGTTACGAATATTACAAAGTCACACTGTTTCGCATCATCTCGATGTTGAATCAAGCAAACTTGTAGTTAAAAAAAAAAAAAAAAAGTGCATTGGCATTGGCACTTTTAATTTTTGATTTTCTTCTAATTTCAATATCATTATGAATAATAGGAAAATATTTATTTAAATAATGTACTTTTTAGAAAAGCTGAGACAAAGATAAATCAAAATAAAGTTATAATCAACAATATTTATAATCTTGAGATTATTGTAATTTAATTAAGATTAATGAATGACTAAACGAGTTGATTTTGATGACTTTTTCAAATTATCAATGTTCAAGTAATCTTAAATCATGCATCTGTTTACGCATTGTTTACAACACAGCACTCAACTGTGAGTAAAATTGCTACCAAACTAGATGTTGCTACAAGCAAAGTGTGATGACATTTTTTTGTTAGATATTATACATAAACTTAATATATGTGACATGTCATAAGTTATCTAAAGTATTTTATAGAAGTAAGATCAAATTTTGGTATCTTATCGATAGCGTAAATTTCAAGAAATTTTCTTATGCAAGTTACAAAACAGAACAGCCACATCAAAAGTTAAATAATTCGATGAATTTTCATAACTTATGAACATGCACACTAATTTAAAATTTTAAGAATATCTCTCAAGCTATTTTGAAACAAACATAAAAACTATACGAATAGGTGGGCTAACTAACAGGATTGATTTTGCAAATTTTTCTCTCCACTTTCTATGCCCTTGAGAAATTGATTTCTAGGATTTGTAATCTCATTGAACCATGTGAATTAAATTTAATAGAGCATGTGATTGAAAATTTTTGTTTGAACTCAATTTTTAGACTGAACTACTTTAATCAGAATTTATATGTTTATTATTTAAATATGGCTAATACTGTATGACTGAGCTTAATGGTATTATTCTACTAACCCATTTTACACTTGTAGTTTTAGTAATAAGTTGATTCAGCTGTACCTAGTTTTTAAGTGCATGTTTAGATAATGTAATTTAATGCATTTAATTTGATATTCAGTACATATTTTCAGCTTTTTTTGTGTGCATTGAGATCTGAGTCCTGGTTAAAATGAGTAAAGATAGTAAAGTGCAAATCCATCAACTTTTGACAAGATTTTACGTCAAGTGCAACCTTCACTAATTTCCACAAATACTGTATCACTTCTGGTCAGTGACTGTACATTTTTGCATATTATTTATTTAAAATACAATGTTAACTTTATGAATTGTAAGAAATCTACAATAAATGAATTATAACGTGTTCTTAATTCTATAGTGTGCATCCCAGGTTACACACTCACAGTTCCAAAAACTTTCATGGAGTCTACATTCATTATTCAGTCACCTTAAAAACAAAACATTGAAAACATTTCATACTATTGCATTTATTGCAAGTTTATTATGTGTATTTGCTGAAAACACAAAATATTAGATGCTGAACTTTTATAATATTAGATAAATATTTACTGCTAACACAATACATTGGACAGATAGTTAATATGACTGAAATCTTCACACTGGCTCACTAGTCAATGCTAATTAGGCAAAATTCAAGTTTACAAAGAAATATTACATTTGGAAAAGAAGTTACATTAGAGAAGAATTTGTTTTCATGTATTTGCATGTCAACAGAGGAATACCAAAGCACTTGTCAGCAAGAGTTAAAGAGAGCAAAGGCTTCCAAAAAACATTATTGATGAAGAACAATGTACAATCTGTGTTGGCACACACAAATAAATGAATAAGAGCTTTTAGCTATTAGCACTAAACAAATAATAAATAAATGAGGATGTACGTGGTGGTAGGGGGGGACCCTTGTGATTCTCCATTTCAAATTTCCCTGAATTTCATGACCAATGGATTAATTTTCACCAACTCTTTTAGCACATTATAATGCACGCAAAAATTGAGATCTTCAACAATTGAGAAACTAATATCCTAACAAGTGAAATCTAATGAAAATAAATAAGTTATTTAATAAAAGGAAATTATCAATCAATCAACAGTAAAGCATAGTCATTAAAAAATAAGCACAGTTATCTGAAATAAAAATATAACATGCTTGCTTAAATTTAACTGAAGGAGAAAAAAACACTATCACAGAATTTATAGTGTATTTTTAAAATCAACTATTGCTTTTAAACTTTTTTCCCTGAGCAGTGAGCAAATTCCCTAAAATTTCACCAAATTTTCCCTTAAAGAAATCTCCAGGATCTTTGATGTAACATTGCTGACTGTGGATGTCCTTAAATAATCCAAATACTGGTTATTAGTTGTTTATAGTGCCCTGTTGTGACCCCAAATGAAATTATCATAACAAACTAATATTACAGCCAGCAACTGAGAAAAGAAAACTGTGTGAAACTTAGATGAAATTTCCTTAGTTACAAGGGGAATCTCTTACAAATGGGATGTAATTAACTTGAGGGGAAAATTATTTTGTCTACTATAAGTGGGTCCCTTATATCCGGGAAATAAATGAATTGTTACAATACGTTTGTCCTCTGGACTTTGGATATTGTCTGCTATAAGCGAGTTCCACTGCATACAAATTTGGTCTCTTGAAATCTGCATCTCAAATTCTCTCATGGTTCATAATGACATGAAAAGTATGCAGGCCANTCTGCATCTCAAATTCTCTCATGGTTCATAATGACATGAAAAGTATGCAGGCCAGAATACCATCAGAATTACAACTGTATAAGCCATATCATTATGACCATGCTCTACCCTGAGAGAACATTGTAAAAAAAATTCCCAAATAACACCTTTTAATTCAAGCTAGGTTCAAACAAAACTGCTCATCTTAATAAAAATACTACTGCAGGTCAAAATACATTTATTTCATTACTCTTTATATTCAAAGTAATTATAAAGAAGAATTAGCTGCACTTCAGTTCATGTGTCTAAGGAAAATTCAATTTTAGGCATCATTTGATGTCTTTCAGAAAAGAACTTAGTGTGAGCAAACAATTATTTATGAAGTTATCGCCAAATTAGGCGACAGAACATATCGCAACTCTCAGTCACAACGATCGCAAAATTTTAAATTAAATAAATCATGAGAAAACTTTCAAACTTTTTTCACAACAAAATGATTCTCCGAAAAGAACACTGGTGGAAAGCCAATAAACAATGAAATTATGGCACAACTCAGCGATCTCACAGTAATATACAGACTCACTAAAATTCACTATGAAATCTAATACATATTTCAAACATCACCCTCAAAACAATATTGCTTAACATAAGTTAACAGGTCTCGTCGANAAGTTGGAGGGGGGGGGGGGGTATCAGTATTTATGGAGTATATCCACAAAACTGTTACAATACTACTGTGCACTACAATGTGATATTGGTTCCAAAAACAAAATCTTAAAACTAACCTGGTTGACTCGTCTTAAAGGTGAAACATCAACAGCTTGTCGGCGAACTGTACCAGCTCGACCAATTCGCGTGGAATCTTCCCTAGGCCCAGAATTTATGATAGCATTTACCAAAACTTGAAGAGGGTTCTATGAAAAAATACATATATTAGATTCAGTCAGAATTATGCAAAAAAACATGCATTTTCACATGACTTTACCTCTCCTGTAAGCAAGTGGATAATTTCAAAGGAGTGTTTTACTATTCGAACAGCCATTAACTTCTTTCCATTGTTGCGCCCATGCATCATAAGAGAATTTGTAAGACGTTCAACAATAGGGCACTGAGCCTTCCTGAAGCGCTTGGCAGCATATCGGCCAGATGAATGTGGCAAATACTTAGCATTCTTCTCCTTCACAGCAATATAGTCCTAAACATAATAATGTACATTAATTTATGTAGCAAACATTAATGAACTGAATAAAAGAATCATACCTGCAAGGACATGTCTGGAACTTGAACATCATCACAGCTCCACCTATTGAACAGCTTAATTTCAGGTAATTCTGCTGGTTGAGCAGGAGCAATAGTAGGATCAGCTTCAGAATTCTGCACATCTACATCATCAAATGTCATTGCTTCTGTCGCCATGCCTATAAAGATAACAAATATAAATACTTTAAAATTTAAAAACTTATATTTGCTGTTAGTTGCTTCAGCTAATATGCAAACAATGTATTGTAAACGTTCTTCTTCAATCTAAACGTTACAAATATTAATGTCAAAAGTTTATCATGGTACTGTGCACTGAATTATGAGGAATGAAACTACAAACTCGACCGGAGTACAAATCTAGCAATCTTGACACAAATTTTTCCCATGCGACTCCCCACACTTGTCCCACGTGTACTTTGGCACTTTAGTAAGAGAGAACATCTCGCAAGAAGACTTATGTGTACCCTAAAGAGAACGTAGTTAACTCGTACTTAATGCTGCAACTCGTGAAAATAGTTAATCAAACTTGCCTGTAAGTCAACTTTTCTTTCAACCAAAAACACAATCACTACGTCGAAAACCGGAAAGAACTTCTGAAGAAGATATGGCGTCCACTCCAGTTCTTAGCGACCTCTATCACATCCGGATGAAACTGAAAACAAATGTACATCTGAATGCGTGGCCTTCGGGCCTTTCGGCGGCGATTTGCATTCCAAATTTTGCGCTTGAATCTAACAAGATGTGTTGAATTCGTGTCATTCATTTTTATTGTCCGGAACAGTTCGTAAGTCCTGCGTTCACCAGATATGTCTTGAACAATCATTTGACAGTTATACTGCTTTCGCAAACTTCCTATTTTTTTATTTCCGTATTGAATTTTTCTTGGATATTAAATTAAGAAAGAAGGCGTATTTTTATGCTTTTGTGAAGTTACTTCAGATCTGTGTGGCTCTGGGTTGTTAGTAGAAAGGTTAGTAAAGTGTGATTGTACTTCTATTTTGACAGAGTTCATTGACCTCTTTGTATTAAGAAGGAAGTGGAGTGGTTGTTCATTTATCAAACTAATCTTATTACGTCATAGATTCGTTGAATTTTTTCCCCCCTAAGTCTGTGTAATTGTGCGAGAACACTGAATGTGGTACTTTCGTGAACAATTGCAAAAGTTAACTGGAGTTCCTAAACCATGGCTTCCTTCCCCATAGGATTGCCCTACACATTTTGAAGTTCTTCTGTGAATTTTCGATTTGTACAAGAAAGTAGTCCCTAACCTCGTGGAGTTCTAAGGCTGGTTCTTGTAAATTTGCCTCAAGTGCTTTTAATCACAATGTTAACAATATATCTGACAGAGTAAGATAACTTTTAATCATATGTTGCTTTGTGTATTAATTTTTTGAACATTTTAAATATATTATCCATCATGGTCCATATGTGCATGCTGTAGAACATCATTTTATGATGAACAATTTCTATTGTTTTGTTGAATTTTATTAACTTGTATGACAATTCATTTTTTCTTATTTTAGGTTATATGCTAGTGAGGCAAATCAAAGGGAAGCATATATATTCAAATGTGGTTGGACTCCTTCCAGTCTTTATCACTGAGCGATTCCCCTCCGAACCCTAAAATAAACAGATCTATGTCACTCAATGACGTGATTCCTAGCAAACGAATCAAAGTCCAACGAACTGTACATACTGGGCCATCAGGTGAAGCTATCTTGCGTCAATTTAGTTATGAAGAATTGAGTGTTGCTCCTGGAACATCATCTTTGCAGTTATCCAAAAACTTTGTGAGTGAACTTCAAATAGATGTATCATCCAATAAGAAGTTTGTTGAATTTGCACGAATTAAAAACACTTTGGACAATGACTGGCAAAGACACTGCAATAAATTACATGATATAGATGCTAGTATTGAGAAATCATCTAAATCACAAGGCTGCAAAGATTTTGACTTTCAAAAATTTTCAGTACCTAGTAAAGAGAAATTTTCTCCCCAGTTTAGTTCATTCAATGATAAAGAACCATCTAGAATGATTTTACAGAAACCAAAACAAGAAAAAAAAATCTTTAAAAGGAAAAAGTTGCTTCGATTGGTTCCGAAGCGTTTTTCATCTATGTCAACTAATTCAAGTAATGGACTATTATCTAGCACAAATAAAATTACTAAAGAAGGGGACAAAAATTGTTCTTTTATAAATCTATCCTGTTTTTTATGGATTGTCTTGCCTGTCCTTGTCATATTAATTGCTACTTTAGGCACACAATTTGCAATACATAGGAAGACCTGTGATACAGAAATTGATTTTAATGCAATGGAATACTTGATGAGTACAACTTTATTTGGTCAAGAAAAAGCTATTAGGCAAATAGTTGATATCTTCAAAAATTTCTACGCAGAAAAGGTTAATGGGTTGCAAGTAATAATATTTACTGGAAATACTGGTGTTGGTAAAACTTTTGCTGCTTCCATTTTGGAAGAAATGTTTCCTTGGAGATTCAATATCCATCATTTTGTAATGCCAATTGATCTATCTAACTTGCCCCGTGATACATTATATAATTATCCATATTGTGGTGACCATCTTGTTATATTGGATAATTTACGAGATGAAGATGTTAAAGATGCTGCTTATGTTGTTAATAATTTGCAAACTTTAGCTGCCAAAAAGAAGGCAATTGCTATATTAATATTCAAATTTCACAAAAACATTGGAGAAGTAACTCCTCAACCTGATGTGTTGAGGAAAGGAAGTGAAATACAGTCACAGTTTGCTGTGAATGGTATAAATAGTGAAGTAGTTCAGTTTAAAGATCTTGATAAAAATGCTGCTGTACAATGTATTAAAGAGTCATTAACTCGTCATTGGATACCAATTACAGATAAGTCTGTCAACACTATTTTGGAACAGGTTGATTACCAAACAGAAGGGTGCAAGCGAATACCAAGTAAAATTGCTATAGTGAATGATGATTGGGTAAGAAATGAGTGAATGTATGTGGAATTGTAAATAATTACTTGTCCTATTTTATGATAACTTCTGTATAATGTCATCTGCTTTGGATTGAACTTTTCAAACCTAAATATTTACTCTATTATTTTGGTTTGTAGAAAAATGACTCAATATATCCATTAAACTGGTTCTGAATTGCTACTTTAATTTTATTCTTCATAGTGTTACATTATTACAAGTATATTGAATTCATTTACATTTTACTTATGATTGTTATAGTTGGTTGTGTAGCAAATTTCGTATCTTGCCAGTTTTACTCAGTTCCTAGAAGAAAAAAAATTGTTCCTGTATTTTATTCATGCAGGATTCTGCTCAATGTAAAGAGACTGAAGAAATCTATAGTTTTATCAATTGATGGGTTAAAATATAGTAAATTAATTTGAGAAGACTATTGTGTAATTGAATAATCAATATTCTTGCTGACTCATTGGTATCTGTAGAGTTGTAAGCATGTGATCTAGCACCTTACTGAAGTTGTCCAGAAGTTTTTTGACAAGCATCCCATGTTCCTAGTACATTTTCCTCCTCTCTTTATGGGGTGATAATGTTCCACTATTTAGTTAGTTTACAATTCTCTCAACATGGTGACTCTTGAAGATGATATTTAGCTAAATGTGAGCTATTGTTTATAGGAATTGGTAGAATCTTATGATTGTGGAAGCAATTAATATAACTCTCATTTAGATCTCCGAATGTTCATTTGGGAAGATTGATTTTTATTAGGAGAATTAGAGTGAGAAATCTCAGACTTAAGTGTTATGGTGATAGAGTGCAGGCTGTAGTTCTTTAGGTTTATTTTAATGTGTATTTAAGTGTATTGGATAAATAGAAAAGGAGTTGGTATAATAAAGGGTTTTATGCTATCCAATAATGTATTTTTTATTGTCCTGGTAGTAGCCACTCAATAATATAATTTGTAAAGAATATGCACGTGCCTGGACATGAGGGGTAACTTTATTTTAAATGTGTGTTGCTTTGTCTTCCTTGTGATGAAAAGGAATGCCTCTTGACAAATGTTAAGTTAAGGGGTGAATTACGCTAAGTCTAACCTTTTTGTTCCCCCTCTAACAGTTATTGTTCACTGTTATTGGGATGTCATCATTTCACTCTTCCATTAATAACTTCAATAAATTTTCTATTCATGTTTGTTGACTCGTGATTTAGGAATATCACCTGTTAAATTTTCAGCATTTGAGAAAAGGGGAAATGTCAAGTAAGTAATCATGTCATATATTAATTCTTGTTTCTCTTAATTATGTTCCAATGTTGTCACTTTTCCTTGAGCGAAGCTTATCCACTTAATAGTAAGGAGTTATTTTTGTTTCCTTCTTTTATTTTCCATTGTATTTTTGGAATGTATTGTAACACCTTTCTCAAATTCAACTCTCAGGTGGTTGTACTTAGCTAATAAATGGTATTTTTAAATTAAATAGTACTCTGTTGAATTTTTAAAATTTCTATCTTCATTTGGTGTTTATTGGAAGATAATTTTCATTAATTAAATCTTTTGAATTTTTCAATTTGTTGTGTTTTGTTGTTGTTTCTTTACTGGAATTATGAATTATGTGTGTCATGTTCCGTGTGTTTGAAGTTGAACAAGATAACTTTTCAACATTGTGTTTGTTAGTGACTATTCCACTACTAATTGCAGTGAAGTGAAAGGTGTATATTTATTTAATTTGTTTGTTTTCTTTTTGTTTTATGAATATCTAATATTTAATAACTTAAATGACCAATGTGCTTATCAGACTTTATATTTCATGTTTAATGTTTATACTGTTTCGTAAATAAATTTGACACAGTTCGTTCTTCTGTAGAAGAGACAATATTTACTTATTTGAATTTGGTGATTTTGTTTCACCTTTTCTAAGTAAGCATTTCATGAGGTTGTTATATGAATTTGCACATGATAATGTCCTTTTAAAATTATTCTTTGTATCAATTTCTTAATTGTTCTTTACATCACTGAATCTTGAGCTGACTATGTATATTGACTAAAATAGTGACTTGTGACATTCCCCATGTGTCAATTGAAGTCATACAATGTTCTTTTTACCTTTCTTTTTTTTATTGTTGGTGGTGTTGCAGGTATCTTGTGCTCCACTTGTGATTTTTAAATGATCTGTAACTGATTTTTAGAGATGTTCGGTTTATTCGCTGCTTAATATGTGGTAAATTGAGCAAAGAAGGTTTCATAATGTATGATTTAAAATTGTTATGAATGTCATTTATGAAGACTTTCAGGGAAAAACCAAAATTTTTCAGGAACTGAAAAATCAAGTTTCACTAAACTATTAGAAGTATGTAGTACTCATCCTAAGCCATCATATAGCATTAAAACCTAGATTTCAAAGGAAAAGGATGAAGTTGGTTTTTACCTGAAGGTCTTCATATAAATTTGTACATTTGAGTATAAGTAGTGTCATTTTCCTATTACTGTGAAAACAAAATACTTTATAAATATGAAAAACATTGCAATTTTTAAACTACTATGATATACCTTGTTATATATATGACTGTATGATGGTCCATTTTATTAAAGAAATCAATTACATATATTTTTTACATTAATTTGGAAAGGGACCAAAGTTCTCTTGAAAATTATCTCCAGAATTCCTATAATTTAAGTCCTTTCTTCTTCCTCATTCATTAAGTGAGATGAATATAAGCGGGAGTGCAATAGGATGTATCCCAATAATTAATATCTTCCATGATGGGGCTGGGAAACAGCTTTTCCATTACCCCAAGAAATGGTACAGTTACAGTGACTCCTACAATGGTGGATGAATAAAAATGTTAGTACCATACCATTATACAATTGAACCAGAAAAATATGCTAATTTGTCATGTAGTTTTCTTGCTCAGAGGAAGAGTAAATATAATTTTGTCTCCTGTATAAATTTGTCTCCTTAAGGATGAGTTATTATGGGTAGTTATAAATTTGTGTTATATAATGAACTAAAGATTATTACATCATAATTTTCTTTATTCATATTATCCAAATGTCTGTATTACAAATTATCATGTATGATAAACCTTAACTTATGTGATCGGATTTCAATTTCACAATGAGATGCATGTTGAACTATTTATTTTCATACTCAATTACTGTAGCTGAGGATGTTCACATATGCTTGTGTGGAATAATATGGGTACATTCTTTAAGTTTTTACTTATGTTTTTATGCATAAGGCATCTTAAAGTTTATTTTTTGAGCAAATATGTTTGATGCTTGCTGTGCATGTTCAAAAAATTTAAAATATTTTCATATATTTTATTTATTATATAGGCGTACAGATTAGGTGTGGGGTATGGTGAAAGAGTTGGAGCAAAGGGGACAAGAGGTGAGAGTCCCAAAATTCAGAATCTATACCAGGGTGTCAAATCCAGGAAGTCCAGAGTACAAGCCATTATGTATAATCCAAGGGCTATTTTCATTTTTCTTGAAGAAGCTTACTGAAAACATGTAAATATGAGACTAGGAAACAATGAGACTGGTTTCAGCCAACTGCTAGCAATGATGTCAACATAACAAAAACTTTTTAGGCTGTTCTTATCGCCTGCATATGAAGTCTACATCTGATGGGATTATCATCATAATTTTCATTTTTTTACCATTGGTTTCATTCCATATCAAACAGGTTGGTTTGATATGGAATTTGTTAGGTTGAAATTATAGTTTTGGACCTTGAAGCCTCAGGTTTTTATATTGATTATATGATACACCTTAAAAGTGGATCTAGAAAATGTTGGTTTCTTTGACTTTTAGTTGTTGGGTTATAGACTACTAAATATTATAGAAACTCGGCATTGTATTAACAACCATAAATTGAAAACTACCGAAAGCAAAAATAGGTGTCATTCTCTATTGCATTAAAAATACTTTGAAACAATTGTGAATTGAAAATATATGTTTTATATACTGTGGGGTAAAATTAGTGTCATTCACTACATCTTATCTTAACTTCTATATTTTGAGACGTATCGTTGGGAAAGTGCATCGAGATACCTCCATATATTTCCTAGAGACTGAAGAACTATAAGCACATTATACTAGGAGGGAGTTTCTGATTCCTAGTATCATGCTATAGGCATGTAGTGCCTTACTAGAGACTGAACTGAAGATTTCATTACCCTTCCCACTGGGTGACACCCTGGTTGCATATTGCAAGGAGAGATGCACTTCACACAACTCTTTCTTGATGCGTATTTCTCTGTCAGATGTGCAACCAGTTTTAGTGTGTCAAGGGGTGAAAATTCCCTGAAAATCAAGCATAAAAATCAAATCTTTAATAGCCAGGCAAGGCTTATCTCGTGGATACAGATTCTTAACTTAGCTCGATAAGCTGAGATGAAAAAATCATACTTGACCGAAAATCGCCCCCAATTACTCCATCCCAAAGAGATTTTTTCACATACTGAAACTGCTCATGTGAGAGATTGATTAAGCTGCATTAGTTAAGATGTTCCTTACCCCTCTAGATGTAACCCCCTGCTAGCAATCCCTTCAAACAATTCATCCCATCCTGAAAATTATGGTTTTTATATATAAAAATGGTTTAAATAATGTCAAAAAATTGGTAATTTTATATCAAAAACACAACATTTTATAACAAACTTTGATCCCATCATGTAACGATTCCTATTCTCAAACTCTGTTTAAACAGTAGTCTGTGGTTGAAACTCACGTACTCCTTTATCAGGATAATAATTGTGTTGGCTTAGTAGTCCAGTAAGTAGTTCTTGTTGGGTAATGGTTCAGCCATTGTTGAACGATTCGATTTCTCTTGAATAATTGGACTTAATGAGAGCTAGGTATTTCAAATTAAAAATTAAACTAAAAATGCATTGTAGTGTTCATTACTGGTAAATGAAATTTTATCATTACTGTGCTTAATAATATATTTCTTAATTTTTTTTACCACAGTACCACCACTTTATCCAGATTTTTGCATACCCCCAAGGAGTAGGAGTATCACTTTGAGAAATGCTGCTGTAGAGGGAGTGTTCACCCCTTCCCCATGAGGGGAAAAGTTGCATTCCAAATTTAAAATTGAATCTTTGTCAGTTTTTTAATTTGATCAAAACCAAAAACATGCACCCTGAAGTTCAATGCTTCATAACTAACCCAGATCAGCTAGATATTGCATCTTGAGTAGAGCAAATGAAAATAATCATCATGGGAAGAATAATACAATATTAGGTGGAAAATTTAATCTTGAGGCAGCATTGATAAACGAATTTTGTGATTAGGCGTCAATACATGAGGTAGCATCATAGAACTGATACTTCTATCTCACTCAGGGAGAACAATGCAACTAATGGAATGCAAATTCATTAATATTACACAATCCACTCTGAATTGTAGTCACTTTTTCTTTCCAGTAGTACATTTTTTTATGAAAAATATTTTATTTCGTTTTAAAATACATAAGTACATAAATGAAGTAGATATAATTTAAGGAGTCATACAACGTAATATTAATATAAAATACTACTCATAACATTTTTACAACTTTAATTGTAACGGCATCATTATATAGATATTTTTTGTCTTGTTTGACAACACCTCTTTCCCGCGTTCCTCGGAACATGCCCGTTCCCAACACGGGGAGGTGAACGCATTGTACTATCATTCCATCTTTTTCTTTTCTCCTTGCATGTTCTTATTCCCTTTCAGTATGTCTCCTATGATCAGTACCGTACCTTTGCGGGGGCGGTCCGCCCTGGGCCTCATCCTGTAAGTGACCTCCAAACGGATCACCAAAATAATATAAAAGACGTAAAATTGAATATAAATATATTATAATTTTGTTATAATAGTAAAATACGAATAAGCGTCAATATGAGTTGTAAACGTCAGTTTCCCTTCTACCGTTTCAAATCATTAGATGGCAGCAAATATATGCTTGTTGTATAGACTGCGTGACATCTCGAAGGCACGCAGTCAGTCAGAGGCAGCCATTGCTCGATGGCGGTTGTGTTGCATGAATGTACACGAGAAGAAAAAGTGCATCGCGAAATGCATCCCCTGTACGGTGACAACTGTTACTCACGGAAAGCTGAGTTCAATTGGATCTAGAAGTTTAACAAGGGAAGACAAGGCATCAGAGACAGGAAGCGTCCTGGTCGTCCTGCGGAGGTGGTCGTTCGGAACGTTTAGAACATCCACCACACAGTCTCGACTTAGCCCCCAGTGATTTTCATCTGTTTGGGCCTCTAAAAATCATGTGGGTGGCCTTCTTTTTGAAATTGATGATTCCATAATCCAAGAGGTTACTCGTTGGCTGCGAAAGTAACCAAAAGACTTCTTTGCCACCGGCTTTCGCAGACTTGTAAAGAGATAGGATAAGTGTCTGAATGAACAGGGTGATTATCTCGAAAAGTGAAATAATTGTCAGGAAGTTATTTTGATTATTATTGCCTTTATCCAGTTTACGACTTATTTATTGATGTACCTACGTAATTAATAACTGATATTATATACAACCCAATTTCTAATTCTTTTACATAATCCTGAACACTACATGATGACACGATGCATGGCTGGAAACGAGGTCTCGAAAATGATTTCCTCCCGGACCTTATAAGTTGTAAGTATGCTATATTGCCTATGATACATAAATTTTCAGAATAATCGTTGAAGGCTGAAAATATATCCACATTTGCTATTAACTCACGATTATTGTTAATTCTGTAATATCCACTTTTAATTAATTTTGTTTAAAAGTGTCCCCATCGTATAAAATATATTCCCATAATACATGTCCTGCATTTTCGCTGTCCTTCACACTCAAACATTCCTCATTATCTCTTTTCTTTAAGACTTACTCAAGTAAAAATAAAGTTACCGTGTCCTGTCACGAACTGTAGTCACCCTGTAATTTTCATTTTTGTTCAATTCATTCGGAATTTTTACCTTTTTTTATTTTGCACATCTCTATCTATAGACGGCCTTGTTCTGACTAATTCATTGAGACAGAGACGAAACAACTGAAGATGATCATGAAATTGAGACAATGGATTTTTTTTCTGTAACGTAACCATCTACTAAGAAAGGATTTTTAGAAACTTTAATTTTAAAAAGGTGAAATAGGGTAAAATGTAAGTTTCTGAGTGTTTGCTATTTTCACAATATTTCACCAACTAATTGAAATGTTGTTTCAGTATTTCTAAGCAAAAATTGTTAATTTTTAAATATCTGTAAATGGGTCTTCGGTTTTCCCGATATTTCATTTTTTATCGCGTTCTGTCTTATTTTCCCTTCATCCCATGATCAAATACGACTTTAATCTCGAATTTTCTTTAGATCAGGTTTTTAGCCTCTAGACAGGGATATTATACAGCCAAGACCACCTTTTGTTCGAAAGCTTTAATAATTTTGGCAAATTAAATACATTTTTGAGGAAACGAATATAACTTTAATAAGAAAAAACGGGCGGCTCTATGTATGGCGTTCACTGCATTAAATTGTATAATATTGAAATGACCCACGTTTGAAGATCAATCTCCGCTCGATGAACACTGTAACGAGAGTGAAAGTTTCTTTGTTTCTTTTTCTAATGAAACTCATTTTTTAAATATATTTTCTGTCTTATTAATTTTGAACTTACGTGCCCAGTCATTATTTCGATTTCATATGTAGTTATTATCTTTCCTTAAGAGCTGCAGATCTTATTATTGTTCAAATGTTCTGTGGCATCGTTAACTAAGACATTTTCTGTCTCAAACGCGGATATAAGGGGGTCATGACCCCCCTAAAACCCCATAGAGAATGAGTTTCTAGTCGCGGAAAAGCGTATATGATTTTCAAAGACGTTGACGCATTTAAACGATGTTTTATCAGTAATTAATACTGCAGATTTCGCAACGCTCAACGTGCCATACCCAGTTTGACTATGTTGGAGTGGCGGCGATTGTGGTGCTGTTATGGTTGTGAGAGTGGGTGTCGATGTGAATGACAGATGAAACGGTATTGGGAAGAGAGTCGTCTTCGGAGGTCAATGATTTATGAATGGCGGTTGTGTTTTAACGGATTGCTGCTCGGCAACGCTTTGCGATGCTCCAGCATTTTTTATCAAATTTGGGTTCTCATAAGCAAATTGCTGCCATGATGAGTAGAGATAAATAAAAATCTTCCACACAAATCATATTAATTTGACACCACTCCCTCACTATTTGGTCAGTATTATCTATTAACTTACAAGGTGTGTCCGGTAACTAAGGTAAATATATTTTTTAGACACATTTATGCAAGATAAAGGTACAAACTCATGAAAATTGTTCCCTTGGGCATCTACACACTTTTTCCAGCGACTCTGCCATGCACGATACGAGTCCTGGAAGGCGTCTTTGGGAACCTCGTCAAGGGTCTTCCTCACAGCGGTTTGGATCTTTACAGTCGTCCCAAATCGTTTTTTTTTTCAGGCGCTTTTGATCCTGGGAACAAAAAAATGTCATCCGGGGCAAGGTCCGGAATGTACGGGGGCTGCGGCAGTGTTGCAAAGTTATTCTTGGCGAGGAACACCAGAACGCGCAGAGCAGTGTGGCTTGGAGCGTTGTCTTGGTGGAGCGCCCAGATGGCACCGATCTCCCTTCTCGTGAGGATGGCCATTTTTCTCAATCTTTCCAGCATATCAGCGTAGTTTTCTGAAGGTTTCAAGTTTCCACCGTCATCAGGACACTCAATCGACGATCCGTCTTCGCACACAGGCCACTTTTGGTTAACGAAGGACGTCCAGAACGGGGTTCATCGGCTACCTCTTCCCGGCCGTCCTTAAACATCGACAACCACCTCGAAACACGAGAATACGAAATAACTGCGTCCTCGTAAGAGTCCTTCATCATTGCGTAGGTATCGACAAAATTTTTGGCACAAAATTTGATTGCGTACCGTTGTTCGAGTGAGTCCTCCATTGCGCGTCGTGACACAGGAAGTAAACCGGAGTTCACTAAATAAATGATTGAGTAGTGGACAATACGTTTTGAGTAATGCCAAGACATATCCAGTGCTTTTAGTTTGTGTATTTTGTTTTATTTTTATACATTCCGATACAAGGTAGTCAACCGGTAAACTTTGATTGAAATAACATTGATGAAACTTTGAATTTATTGCTTAAAATGTGTCCTTTGGTACTGCCATCATCGTTTGATGTTCGAATTATGGCGTCAGGAAATACCGAGATATTAACTCTCATCGATATTCACGTATAAAATATGTCAACCCGGTTCGGAGGGCTACACTTTCGTACGTACGTGCTTGTCGCTTAAAATTTGGGAAATACCTTCCTGTGAATTAGGTTAAGTATTATTTTGGTTACAAATGTGATTTCGGTTTTAACTAATTTACTGTATCCAGTTCGGAATAAATAAGATACCAAAGTAGTTTAAATAAGATACCAAAGAAACTCTAATCTGCAAATTCAATATTATATACTAGGGAAGTGTTAATTGCGTACCGGTTAACCTTTTTGCAGAAAAAAAATAACTGAAGTTATCGATCGTGCGAGTATTAATTTAATGATTTTCCCACGTATAATATTGAATGTGGTGAGCTTTAGGCCACAAGGGTAACTCTTCCATGTAAGGGAAATAAGTTGGGAGGGAGATATTTTGGGTTGACGGAAGTGTGTAGAGTATAAAGTAGGTGTGGGAAACAACAGCTGAAAACCTCACTGTAGTAGGGCTGAGCAGGAAATCGAACAAGCGCTCTCTTGCAATCCTTTAGAGCGAAGTTTCCGCTAGCTGTCGGAATGGCTGGAAATCTTAAATTAAAAACATGTTTATTCTTTTAGCTCCAAGTTTCTATTTTGAGATGGACTAGATTCCCAGTCTAATGTCGGGGTTGGTCTGAAACGATTATCTCTTTAAGCATTGTAACGTAAGGTAACAATTGTAAGGTTATGGATTCGAATTCCTGAATGGCGCGGATATTTTCATTTGTTGTACCTGTACAATAGAAAGTAAACACGAAATTTTATTATCATAATCATATGATATTTGCAAGTATTACAATTACTGTCATCGTGATTCTCTGGGATGTCACCTCATATGGCGTATCAGGAAGTAGTTTGAATCTACAATAGTTTAAACGAACCTTCGACAAAAATACGAGTAATTAGTATTGCTTTAGAGTTACTCAATTTGAAGTTATTTAAAAATTTCAACAATTTAATTTTTTCTTATTGTTTTTAAACTATGAATAAGTTAATTAAATTTGTGTTTATCGCATATTTGTGTCAATTCTCTCAAATTTTGAAGATTGTGAAAAATTATATCGACGTAAGGTCAGTCAAAATATCTAAAATCAGCTTTGGTAATTGTATAAATATAGGATATAGTTCATGAGTTCGCGTCAGAGGAGAAAAAAATGCTTCCAAGAGACAGGAAATCTGTTTCATGTAATGAGGCATTCATTACGTGATAGCCAAGAGTCCCTTGTGATAATGCGTTGGAAGAGTGAGAACGACTCCTCATTTGACTGTCTTGACAAAATGAAGCATTAACCCCCTCAATTAAATTCACATTATGGAAATGCATCAGCGGACAAAGTAATCGCTCTGGCAAACTCTTATGAGACTGTAAACAAACGTTAAACGACACACGCATTGTTTCGGTGACGTAAGGTCACGCGTGTGATGAGAGATCTTCTACACGTCTGTGAGAGTGTAGACAAGCTGCTTGCTAGTGTGGCGATCGTATGAGAAAGCCCACTTCAAGTTACTGGACTCCTCCGCTTATGTCACCGGAGTGTGCTGACTCGCTGATTATTGACACACGCTTCTCTTCGTAACGTTTATGTAAGGCGTTTGCGGGTAATGTCTCGATTCTCACAGCAATACTTCAAACTATGCGGAGAACACCTTGCAAAATGAGAGCAGCTAATTGTTTTTTCCCCTGACATTCATTCGGAAACATTGAAATTAATTTTTAATTGCATTGTTCACGTTTGATCACATGTTAATTAAAAAATATACGCATAAAAATACGTTATAAATGATTCAAATTAAAATATCCAGTAAACATAACTTTCAAGGGTCAGAAAAATTGATTGTTAGTAAACTATAGAAAGGTATTAAGATACAAAAAAATATTAATCTGGTACATGAGTCCTTGTGCTCTACGTATTATTGCTCTCTGATAGCATTACAACTGGAAATTGACTAGTATAATAATTCATTGGAAATGAACATATACTATTTGTTATATCAATTGTTTTAATTTCTTTTAATGTGAACTAGGGACATTAAGTAACTCTGGGGAGATCAATTTAAAAAATTAGTACTTGGTAAAACTCGCCACCTAATCCCAGAATACTCGTAAGAATTCATTATTTATTCAACTAACTCGTATCCGCCGGTTTGGAAGATCGTTTGACAACTTTCCTTGCTTCTAAAGAGATCTAACGGCAGAGACCATGGCTACTTCATATACATTATCTTGATATTTTTTTCTGTTTTCGTCTTAACTGCTTTTTTGCACCAGGCAGGTTTGCTTCCAGACCCAAAATTCGAGGTCACATATCCTGTCGGAGTGTATACTCTTTTCATCAGAACATTCTTGTGATATCACAACTTTTCTTCACTATAAGCGTTAATAATAACAAACTCTAATCTCTTATTTTCTGACCACTCACTTTTATTAATAACTCCATTAATTTCTTCTGCGAGAATATAGCGCTTTTATTAACAAATATATGTATGAACTAATATTTATGCTTGAAGATTGTCATTACAAATATCAAAAACAGGTGTCCCAAAGGAAATCTAAATTTGGTATTGGAATATGAGAAGAAGAAAAGATATTGGATTTGGAATTTATGATCGGATGAAGAATGAAAAAAATTCTCTGAATACGATCAGAACATTCGTCTTCTGTCGCTGTAGGCTATAGATGACCAAACCAAAATTTTACAAGAAGCAAAGTTTTCCTGTGTTAAGCAATTGAGCTAAAAAGGTGAGTAAAATAAAGATGAAAAACTGGGGAATTTCGAAAGACAGGTAATCCACAGAATTGTCCAGAATGCAAGATGGCATATCAATGTTGAAATATAAAAGAACCTTTAGATAATGGAATATGGGAGCATATTTTTCCACATGTAGGCAATTTGTCATGATTAGAGCACGTACAAAGGACGGATACGACCAATCAAGACAAAAGGGAGAGGGAATCAGCAAGTTAGCCAAGACCCCTGATAAGCTTGAAAGAAAAAGAGAAGGAAGTATGCAAAGGTGTGTGCAGGAAGAAGTGTTTGGAATGGCAGGTACAGTGGCCCATAAATAGAGGTGTTAAGAAAAACATAAACAAAGAAACATGAAGATTATTATTATCTTTATTGTATTCGAAAGTAAATATGCAATAATAAAAAGAGTAAAACATTTCATAGAACTAGAATGAAGGTTTATTTCGCTTAGAACTGCAGAGGAGGGAACGGTTGTTTTTTCGCTTATAGGATATAAAAAGGTTTTGCTTAAAAATGGAAATCATAAAATAAAAACTCAACGAGACTAATTATCTCAGGGCACCTTAGGGCCGTAGTATTTGTTTGGTATGGCAGCTGCCATACCCGTGTGCACGCCTATGGAAATATGATGATTGTATTCCAAAACAGGTTTCAATTTAGACCGCATGAGTGTTTCTATTTACCTTAAAATTACTGTTAATATTCGCTGTATATCCCGGGTGGTCGAAAATGTCCCATCTGTATCAGGAACTGTTAAGTTATTGAAGCATAGAGTTCACCATTCACGCACACCATCACTCATCATGCCTTCACCGGGTACGGTGCTGTTGCACCCCATGGTCAAGAAATGTCTGAGAGGATTATAAGGGTCTCGCGGGAGGACGGTGTCGAGTTGCGCACCATGGTCAGCTCTTGTGTTAATTTCCTTTTCTTCGCAGAACACCGTGGTGCCTACGGCCATTCTTTGTCATCCCAAGAGCTATAGCAAAAGCATTATAATACGTTTATTTTATTCATCATTTTTTCAAAAGTTAAAAAACCCAGATTTATATTTATTTAGAATGCAACATTAGAAAGTTACGGTATGAGGTATTTTTACGTTTCTGTCAGATAAATGCTTTCTTGAACTTAAAAAAATTATCCGACACTGTTAGAAGTGGTATTATTATATTATAGAGAATACTTCGTCTGATTACTTCTTCAATAAAACAATTTCATCATTTTCCAGACTTTTGTGAAATGTTTGTTGTATTTTTTAATTTAAAACTTGTTATTCGCCTGATGAGGACTGTGCCAACAGTCGAAATGTTGTGTTTAAAATTATGTTAAAGTCTGAAAATGATGAAATTGTTTTGTTGATATTATTATAGTTCGTGAAACGGCAGCATGCAGTATCTCGCCATCACAGAGGTCATCGCGTTATGATTCCCTGCTCTTAATTTGTACAACAATTCGGTTATATTTAGTTTATTTCTTAATTTTAAGAACAGTAAATAAATTTAAATATTTTAAATGTATTTAACGATAACTGTTGGATGTCAGTTGTGCGAATGTTTTCCAATACAGATTTTCTGATACAAACAAATTGTTAGTTTCATCAGCGAAAATTGTTACTAGCAGCCATAATAAATATACTGATAAAAAATCGACGTAAGTTGGTGCGACGATTGTATTTTATGGGTACATTAAGAAGAATACAAATATTTTAAGATCAGTCAAGTGAACTCAAACAAACAAGATTTTATGAAAAAATAGTTTTTACTGTGTAAATCAGTGTAACATGAAACTTTTTTAACTAACAGAAATTTATGTTTGGAATTACTCATCCTTCATTACTATATGAAAATATTATATTATCATACTAAATATTAAATATACTTCTTAAAAATAAAGAAATAAATTATTTAATTTTTCCAGCTTGGAATAACCGAACCTGGCTAAAAGACATAAAATAAAATAATAATGTACATTTGTTGATGAGAATCAAAATATCAAGTTACAAATAAATAAATATGACCCGTAAGTTTTATTTCTCGGGCAATATTTTACCAAACACCATCCTGTGCCGTCCCGATCAATCGAAAGTGTATAGAAAATGGCCCATGGACCACGGTGAGTTGGACTGCGCTGGTGTAAAATATTACACAGATCGTAGAAATAAAACAAAAAACATCAGTTTTGAGCCAAATATTTCGAATCAATTAGCGTCGCCAGTATTTTTCCAAAATAAAATTACCTGACTTTTTACCATTTCTTTTTCATACTTTTTCAGACTGACCAAATTTTCAATACATTTCTCATGGAGAAAAATTAACATTATAAACTTTATTTAAAAAATTAGAAGTTTAAATTACAATCTGGCTTCTCGGTATTTTAGTTTTTAAAATAGTTCGTCTTTGAAATGAAAGAAACATTTAATAGCATTAGGAGGCAATACGATGCCAAATTGGGGCGATCACCGAATCATCATTATACATCAAAGAAATGTTATGGTGTGTCGATGAGCAATTGCGATATAAAATAAATGTTTTGTAAAGAAATAACGAACGTACCGAATAGTTTGCCAAAATGTTGTACACTTAATAAATAAGTACATAAACGTCATGTATCAATCAACATTACCATTGCGATTAAAATAATTAACAGTATTTTACACTTTGAAAGTACGTATTACTGCCAGTGTATGCATAGATTAATCAATAAGTATTTTCCTATTTATCGCAATGTGGTCGACTTTAGACTCTTTCTTCATGAAATTTGAAGCAGATTCCAATAGATTGTTCATAACAAAAATAATTAACAAACACTAAAAAATGGAATGACTAACTGGGCGTCTTGCAATGACTGAGTGAAAGGTTATCTCCCAACCCATACCTGCGCTGGCGGAGGAAAAAGAATGAGGAAAGGTTTAGGCGTGCAACTCGACAGGACTCTTCGAGCAACCAGCGTGCGCCACTCGACCGTCCCGGCTTTCCGATTAGCGAGGATAATCTTTGCATTCCACTTTCCAGGTGCGCAACACGACCGTTCCGGCCTTCATCATATACTCGTCTCATTCTTCGGTTACTATCTTTGTAGTACTCCCTTCAGCTTGAAGAAAGTGAATAACACAAGGCAACTTGCACTTTGCGGAAGTATCAATCGTGTCAGCTATGTTTATAACCCTATTACAACTCAAAAATGGCGATTTGGCTCCAGTGGTAGTAGACGTTACTGTTATAGAGAGGTGCAGTTGTCCACTGCAAATTTTCACCTCTTACCAATTGTCGTGGCTCGATCGGAAGTTGAAAACAAACAAAATACCGTCCTCGTAAGTCCGTTCGCAAGAGAGATTAAATTACTTGTACAGATAAACTAAACGAACAATTATTGGATATAATTGCTAGGGGGAAATGATCCATAATCCAGATAAAAATTTTAGGACTTGGAGTTAGTGAAATTTACGTTTATCAAGTCACCATTTCACTAATAAGAAATGTTTTCTTGCGTCGATACACGGTGCGTATTCAAACAAGTTCTGCCCATTTGAATTAGATGAGTAATCATACTCCCTCCGATCCCGTTATGCAATAACGAAGGAGTTCTAATTAAATACCACTTCTAGCAAGCGAACAGGTTTTACTTTCTTTCTGTTTTTACTTGTCTTCTAGGAAGTGCCCCGTCCACAACATTAAATATGTTTTAATATATTGTCGAAAATTTACGAATTAGGGCATGGATTTCAGGTCATTCATTGAGATGTTGCAGTAGTCAAAACAAATTTGGAAATAGAAAAATCCTTTGAGTTACGAAGTACTTACGTAAAGTTATTATCTATACCATGGGAGAGAAGAGATATTTCCTTTTTTTGCGTTGTTTGGATGTCCGTTAAATTCTGTTCTTGGTCTTATAAAATTGTTTCCAATAATTTTCTTACAAACAAATTAAATAGAATTGATTCATCTACAATGCCGTCAATAATTATTATTATAAATAGTATATGGTATTCTGTTGATTTTTTGTACTCGACATCTAAACTGTAAGATCTATTTTTACACAGTTGATTAACGAGTCAATTAAAGTGATCAAACGAATTTTAAAAACAATTTTTTTCAAACACTATAAATTAGATATATGACAATTATCAGCTACAGGCATTCGACTTAGATATTTGTTGTACTTTTTGGGACGAATTCAAGACAAGAAGCAAGTGAAAGTTTGTACCGATGAACTTATGTCACCTAAAACGAGTGCCGTTTAATCTTTTTTTTTAAATATTGATAATACGTGCGAGAGACTTCCGTGGTACATAAAGAGATTTCTGTTTTATATCCATGGAAGGAAATGACATATCACATGACCACTTCTATAACAAATCCTCATTGATGGACTTGCTCCATACCAATTAGTCGGGAAGAGAATATTATGTCACTTAAAGAGACCTTTTTCTTATGTGCAGAACTAAGCGTGAAGAATATTAGTGGAAAGAGAAGAATTATGCCATTTAGAGACATATTTTCTTATGTATATGACCAAACGTGACAACTAGAAAGAAAGTAGTAATGACACCTCAAACATAATTCTATTTTTTTTGTTTTCGTTTTATATTTACAAATGTGATAATCAAACCAGATCTAGTTAAAAGTTAATTTTTTACATTATGTATTGTCACGGCTCATTAAAAGGAACTTTACCGTCATACAATTCCTTCCGTTTATACATAAAATAGTAAAAAAACACACAAAAACCCTTCTTAAAACATCAACACTTATTTCTAAGAAAATTCAAGTGCTATTCTAAATATCTGATCACAGCATGTTTGGCTACCACATGTTCAAAGATACTCTTTAGGATACAGATGTATCTTTAGGATAGCTAATATTACACGAGCCAAGAAAATATATTGAAAATAAAGATACACAAAATATTAAATTACTTCCTTTATTAGTCAAGAAAAATTATGTGAAAATTTGATGGAACTAATTCGTTTTCTTTCTTTTTTTAATACACTTTCGAACTGATTTTTTACATCTACATACAACCCCCTTCCTACTCAATAATTATACTTTCCACCGACTGTCTCCTCTCCCCAATCCTATTTCTCATTCACTTACGATGAGGTAAATTTCATTATCGTAAAATCTCTGAAAGATCTTTGGGGCAACAGTTTTTTTACTTTACTTATTATTGACCTATTTGCTATGTCCTTATAAACCATTCCGATCTAGAAATAAAAAAGCTAATTAGTCATGTATGGTGGAACTTTTCTCTTTACTCTCAAAATTAAGTGTCTTACGTACTGTCGAAGGCGCCCTTAGTAATAATGAAGTATGTGCCACAGTTTTCTCTCTTACGTATTACATCAACTGCAACGCTGCTTACTCTGTACCATGTCCTGAAATCACGTTTCCACAATAAATTTGTAATATTTTATGTATGTTTTATTAATCCCTCTGCCATACACATCCCCCGACGTTGGAATCACGCACATATACACGATTTTGAATGGAAAGAAAATATATTTAGTTTATGTTAGCTTAAATATATACGGTTAGAGTCGGGTGGGGTAAAAGTTACAAGCGAGCGAAAGTTATGAATGCCGTTGAGCTGGAAACCCAGCAACTTGGCTCACTGTCAAGTGACTTATCGGAAGGGAGATTTTTATGTGGTGGTAGGATACCACATTACGTCAATGGGGAAGCGTTTTGAAGTACCGTGGACAAGTGTGTGAGAATTGAATTGACTGTATTCATTGATAAGTTGTTGTGTTGCGGGATTTTGAAGCGCTACTTGAACATGTATTCTCGCGAGTTTATAAAATCATGCACATAGGTTCGTTCACATGAAGACGCTCTTGTGGAACCTTCCTCTACGTTTCTCGACAACGATTTCTCATTATTTCTAATCTGTCGGGTAAATCCACTTTCTATACAGAGCAAGTCATTAAAAGAGATCATCTCCTAAATGTATAAAAATATCGAAATGCGGTTGCCACTAAGTCCTGACATGACGTATTTAAATGATTGGTCGAATTTGTAGCTCCAGGCAGCTTTTTCGAGTATTAGAATTGATCTTTTAATGTAAATTACCACACTGAAAAGAAATTCAAAATCAATTTTCATAATAATGATTGTGATTCGAATTCTAGTTGAGCTATCATTTAATTCTTTATTATGATAAAGATTACGATTTATAGATAAAAAATTAAAATTGACTATTTAAATTTTGTTTATCACGAATTTACCTATATCTATCTAAATCTGCTTGTTATATTTTGAATATCCGTGGAAGAGCAGACCAAGTTCTGACTCAACATGAAAGTCGTTTATTTCATGTGAATACAAATACTTTAAAATTATTTTTGAATCATTTGGGATAAATAAGTTAAAAAGTCGTTTGAAATGTATTTGAAACACTCGTTTAGCACGATTTGAGTGTGAAATATCGTATATTGGAATAAATTTCAATATTTTTATTGTGATATAATGTAATATAAATACGTGCTATTCATATTCTACTCCATCTTTGTGGATTAAATACTCGTATGTTAATTTTATTCCATCAAAGCCATTGAGGAAGTGGATTGAAGGCCAAAACACACTGTAGTGAAATATTTTAGTCTATGAACGAGAATTCATTTGACACTGTATTTAGTGCGGGAGCATCTGAAGTAGGAAAAAAACCACTATTAAAATCTGTGAACCCAGTTTTACTTTTGCAATGTTGGTATTTACTGAAGAGAATATATGAATTATTTTGAAATGAACACTAGAGACTGCTTAAACGCTTTTGTTTTCTATGAAGAAGGGGTATTGGCAAAGTCGCAGTTCTCAAGGCGTGCATTGAAATAAATTAACCTATTATTATGGCTAATAAACTTCACAATCCAAGAAATATTACATTTGATGACAGACCTCACATTTGTTTTGCAGGTTTATAGCTATTTGACGTTATATTCTTATGACGAACAACTTTCAGAATAATGTGCAATACGCGCTACTGGAAGTGTTTCTAATTTACTGAAGGTTTCGTTTCGTTCAACTACCTTATTCTTCTAATGACAAATTCAAAATACCCAAAATAACATTCTAAGAACTAGAAAAGTTCTTAGAATTTATAAATAGAGCCATGAATCATATTTTACTTCATGAAAGCACATAACCTCCAAATCCGCCGTTACATTCATGGTTTTGCATTGAATAGCGTTATTTAATCCTATAACGCTGTATATTTTCCATTCCATGTTTGCATAAATCATTTTAGTGAAATTATTTGAAACTAAATCTAGCAAAATAAGTTAACTGAAGTTGGAACAAGCCACGAAAATTATAATATATTTCAGTTACAATGATCATTAATTTCTTATGTCCTGTATACATTGTTTTATACTTGATTGTCTTTCTTAGAGGCGTTCTTTTACTGTGTGTGCGTGTTAATAATTTTTTAACGTGTTAAAAAATAATTTATTTTTACAATATTGAAGATGAATAAATTTCAGAGCAAACATTGATTGATAAACTAAAATTTTGCATGTTTTTTTACATCCACTAAATACCGCCGCCACCACAAATCCAATGTGAGAAAATTGGTGGGTTACAATTGATAATTTCAGTCATGATAGAACTCTAATTGAATTGATTGAAAAAAATGCTCTTGAATGAAAAGATATGTAATGATTTAATACTCTATTCTTTTCAAATACACCACACTTTTTGAGACTGATTGTGTGACATACAGCTGATTTTTGCACCTACGTGTAAAACCAACGATTCCCACTCTACAATGACGACTTATTACTTTTTATAATCCCGTTGCGATATAATGAGAAAATTTACAAGCTTTGCAACAAATCCCTCTGTTTTCACAGCAGCTATTGACTTCACAAGAGGGACAGAAAACTACTGAGAGATGAGTGAAGTGGGAGATCATTAGCTAGCCCGTTGATTTCAAAACTGTGTCAGAGATCTACACAAGATTACTTATTGTCGTTCCACTCTGTACACACATCTCGCATGTCAAAGACCATTTTACCCTATAATTAAATGTCCCGTTCCACGAAACATTTTTCAAACACAGTACCATTTGGGCAAGAAAATATGTAAAACTTAAGTGTTAATATTTCTTCTCATTGTTGTTAAATACAAACAAGAGTGAGCGTATTTTAATAATACACAACCTATTGATTTCAATTGTCAGGTGAGAATAATATTTCTAAGCCTTATTC
The DNA here is from genome assembly GCA_002313205.1 of Laupala kohalensis. Classification (NCBI taxonomy): domain Eukaryota; kingdom Metazoa; phylum Arthropoda; class Insecta; order Orthoptera; family Trigonidiidae; genus Laupala; species Laupala kohalensis. The sequence continues at coordinate 651,275 of NNCF01126618.1, read as the reverse complement.
ATTTAGTGGAATTAATTAGTGCAAGATACTGTCACGAGTTCATTGCATTTGACTGTTTTGAGCACATACAATGTTCTAATATATTTAATTTATTTTAATTTTATATGTGTTCATTCTGGTTGAGACTATGATCCACCCATAAAGAACTGGTTTCTTCTTGTTCTCAACGAAGCAAGTGACTCGTCTGAATTAATAATTAATATGCGATTTAGTGGTATTTTTAAGGTAATGTTAAGGAACTACTACTAACATTAGAAATATATAAACTTACCTATAGTTTGTTTTCTTGTTTTTTTTGTAAACTGCAATAACAATGACTCTCGAGTGTTCGTTGTTGATATTATAAATTGGAGTTTTGCACTATGTCATCAGCTAAGACAACAAAGTAGCCCAAATTATCTCAGTTTGCGGGCCATTTTCTGTACACTTTTTATTGATCGCGCCGGACCGGAAATGGTTTGGCAAAACGTTGCCCGACGAATATAACTAATGGGTCATATTTATTTATTTGTAACGCAATGTTTCGATTCTCATCAACAAATTGACGTTATTTCAATTTGGATAAATCAAATGTACTTTTTATTAATTTTTAAAAAATATATAGTATTATAATAAAATATTTTTATATTTCAAAGTGCGACAGGGTAAATCTGAACATAATTTTCTATTTTCTCTCACCGGACATGCCTCGTCAAATATTAATTCCGACAGCATAGATTTAGGTCACGAAGTTGTCTCTTCGTAACTTTTGATGAAAAATTTAATGTAAAATGCTCAATAACTCGCGGGCAGTAAATGAAGTTTGACATCCAGTTGGACAGAGCTGAAGTAAGCTATAAAGATACAACTGTCTATCGTCATAAATTACTATACGAACTTCAGACAAACTCTACGTTTATTGTATACTATATAAATTCATTTTGTTTAGATCAAATATTCAGCATCAGGTTGCTCTAATTTTACATCATCTTTGCTACATAAATTATAATTAACATAGAAGGACAAGAAATCAACAACAAATATGATGCATATATATTAGACAATTTATTCGTGTTCGTTCTTTTTATACTGTCGATTGAGTTCTTTATGAATAACTTTCGTGCAGATATGAAAAATGTTTTTTAAGCAGAGGGCCACCTCTGATGAATTGGTGTTGTTATTTCTGAGAACACGACAGTTTTTATTAAATTTTCCCGTCTTTCGTGGCAAAGCGCTTGGATCTTCCACGCCTCCCCCCTTACTAGCCAAGGAAACAGTCATCTGGGGCGTTTGATGGAACTTTCTGGATTTTGCACGAAACAATTTTTTGGAAAAATGGAAAAATCTTTAGAATTATCGAACTATTATACATAAGATAAATCTTGAGAAGATCTATTACTAAGGATGAAGTTTACTATGGCGAATTTTATTTTCATTACATGATACTTCAAATTTGACTTTTTTGCAAGAAATGGATTGAAAATGGATTGAAATAATTGAAACTACTATTACAGGGATCAAAACAAAAATACCTGTCTTTAGTTCCATTTTCATCGTGAAACTTTAAACTATTACCAAGACGTCTAATTCCAAACAAATACATTGTTAACAAAAACCTAAGCCTTTTTATTCAATAGTGGAGTAAAAAAGGTTTATGAATATTGTGCAAGCGTGAGGTGATTCATACCTGACAACAAAGGGGCGAGTATCTTCTTGGCTTATCCTGACGTATTCGACCTCCATTTTTCAAGACAATGAGATGATAAACGATGTAGTGTGAATAAATTTGAAGATGTACCAGAAAAACTTAAGTAATTCCCGTGATTGGAATAACAACCTAGGGTTCAAAGGAGACCTCCCTCTGCGCCATTTGACAACGGATTAACATAAGATGAATGTAGAATTGTGTTATTAATAGAAGTTGTAGGATGCAGAATAGTAATTTTGGTTAATTAAATTTCAATATTTGAACAAACAAAATTGAGACAATTAAAATCCTAGTATTGTAATCTATACGAAATTCAAAAGAAGAAATTTTTTGTCGCGTGCTAAGATATTATAGCGCAATATTTGCTATGTACAAATAAATAATTTATTGTCACATATATAGTTGAACACCATGTGACGAGTATGACAATAAACATATTTACTTTCCGGTTGCCAGTATTAGTACTATCCCATGAAGTCCAATCACCATACCCGAATGAAAAACTCTGGCCGGGATTGAAACTAAATAACAGCGCCACAATTTAACACAGATAATAAAAATTTAACTATTTAATTTATAAAAACAAATGTTAGTTTGGATTTTGAAAATTTAATCGGTATGCCAATTCATAGTAATACCATTTGATGGATCTCTTCGAAATATGGTGTAATTGTGTGAAACGGTCTAGAAGAGCTGGTAAGATATTTTTAAATTTTAGCCATCTCGTATGTATGGAAAAATACTTATTCGTGAAAGCACTATACGGGTTACAACAGTTCATGGAGCGTAGGCGTCGCCAAGGTTAGGGGATAAAGAAGGAACTGTTTCTCTGTGAGATACCTATTTATCAAATTACGTGAAACAGAGTGAAGCGGAAGGGAAAAAATAAAAAGTAATATATTATAATAAGTTTGTAGTAAAAAAGCAGTAAAAAGAAACTGCGTATGACCGCATGGAGGACAATAAACTAATTTACTCTCTGGAAGCAAGCAAGAGACCATCCCATCAATTCCGATCAATGGCCCTAAGGCAGAGGGGGATTTAACATTTTACCGGATACAATATTAAGCATTAATTAAAATAATTATTGTATTATTTTCGTAAGTTATTAGTTGAATGATGATGATGATGTTGTTTATTAACGGATGTACGAAGAATTGATGAACTCACATTACTACACTTCCCATTTATTTTAATAAAAGAATATTTTATGAGATATTGAAAACTGATGTTACTGGAAATCCTTTGTCTTAAATTAACCTATTCCTTACTATTATATAAGCAATAATAATATTAACAATAAGAAGTTTATTGTCTGCAAAGAACAGTCCCATCAATTCTGATCAAGTGTCTGAAGGCAGTGGCGAATTTATCATTTCTGCGCCCTAAGGAAAATTATGGCATATAAAAGAATGGAAATGATAAAAGAATACAAATAGTTACTTCATATAATAAAAAATTTATATTTAATACTACAAAGCTTTTAACAGAGGATTTGAAGAGATTCTAGTTATACCTCGATGATTCTCAAAATGCGGACGATCTGTTTTTATTTCGAAGTATGGTCAGCAGACCAGAACACGAGGAGTCGGGTGACACGGTTTCCATGTATCTAAAAAGCACTTGCAGCGCGAGGTTTTCTATGAGTGAAATGGAGAAAGCCACACCTTTTTCTCAGCGGTCACATAATATTCGCACGAGGACGAACGAAAAGGTGTCCTGGCGCACACTACTCTACTACAATGAAGTCAAGCATCAAGATAAGGATCCATGTGTTATTAATTCAATCCTTGACTTACATTTGGTAGAGCAGTGAATTAAGAATAATGACCTATTTAAAATTAAGAAATTAAAGAACTTTATATGTCTTACGACATGGGTCCTTTATGGAGTATATTTGAATACTCCATAAAGTGTGATGTTAACATTAGCTCTGACAAGCCCAACAATTATAAGTTTCAGATCATATCAGATAACACCAACAAGAGAATTTTTTATTTCAACGAAGTAAACACAAACATTATTGTAGAATCTTGTGTAACATATTTATACCTCGGGGGCTAGATAAATGGTTTCAATAAGAAAAATACATCCAATCATTTTTATAGCGAGTTGAGGATTTAATACTTCAGTTTTCCGAAGGATTATCATAAATTTTCCCCTCTCCCAAAAAGAAGAAAAACATAAATAACTTTATCAAAAACTGCAGAATGTTACGTTCCCAGTAATATTTTACATTGCACCAAACTTTATTATTGATAAAATAACTTGATGAACATTAGCGGTCTTGTCTCCAAACAGTTTGCATGACACACAATATACTGAACCATTATTAATGTAGTAAGAAATCACGTAAAGTTGATTACCCATTTGTAAGTTTAGAGTAAGAATATTTTTTCCAAAAAGTCCATATTTTCAAGCGATGAGTCGTCGTGTTTAGAAATATCACTTTTCCCATTTTGATTCATCTCACGTCTAGAAAGGTATCAATATTAACACACAATAACCAATAATAACCAAAGGGACGATCACTGACAAGATAATTATGTCGTATTCAATCGTAGACCAACATTTTGTAAAATGACTTACATGTGACATAACCAAGATATTTTGATTTCTCAAATGAATCAGCCATTATCCTATAAATTAAAGGTGTTTCTCGAACAATCGTTTTCAGACATGTAATTCGTATTCTTGTCTGTCACGTGACAAAGCAAAAGATAACATTCAATCAACAACCATCAGAATTCTTTTTAATTTCCTCATAATAGCCGCTAATGTTTATTCACTATGCAGCGAAGAAAGTTGTTTTCACTGTTATTCACAAATGTGTGTTGTTATCAATAATTTAAATCTGTAATATTGCTGATCGATTGTAAGTATTAAAATCACACAAAAAACGAGTACTTTAGTATTATGTAGGAATGAAAGAGAATGTTCGCCCCCAAGATCTACCGCACCTTGACCCGTCCCTACTGTGCTTGTATGTAAATATTTTGATCACAGCTCATAAAACTTTAAGGTAAAACCATTCGTACATTAAGGTAAACTTTAAGGTAAAATGGCTCGTGCTCACGTTGATCAATTCTATTTCTTGACTTGGAAGAGAAGAGAAATAGCATACATGACGCTTAGAGTCCTTTGAACTATGGCTGTGAGCGGGTACCTGTAAGGGAAGGGAGCACAAAGCAGGTAGACGTCGTTTTTGTGCTTGTATTAAATTAGCGCAAATGTGTTTTTTTTTGGCGGAAACACCCAAACACGTTCCGACGCGAATCAGTCTGACCGAGATGTCGGAGTCGCTGGATTTTTCGGTGGTGTAAAGTGTTCTTTTTAGTTGAATTTACTAAAAAATTTCAAGATATGAGAGATGAAAATCAATTCTGAGTTGAGTTTTCAGAAGTTTGTGTGTGTTATTGTACATGAAACCGTCTTAGAATTTTCCATGTGCGGTTACATTTATAATTCAAATTTTGAGATTGTTTTACGAAACATCCACAAGGTACCTTTTGGGCAGAGCGGAAAGCCATCCACAGGTAGCCGTTTTGCCCCTACCCGCATTACCCAACAGAAGCCTATACAGCGTATTTAAGCATTGGAACCTACTTTTATAATCTCTGTCAAGAAGATTTTTGATTTAGAGTTCTGATACGATAAGGTAGACTCACTTTTTGTTATTTTATCTGAAACTACCAATGTTGATTAGGTGTAAGGTACTTTTTGTTTACTGGATATCAGAAAACAAGTAAATTGCAGTTTTAGAGAGTCAAATGTGATTAGATAGTTTTTTATGATTTGTATACGAGACGACGGGCGATGTGGATTTTTAACTTCTCTATGTTTAATGATAAAGTAGTGACATAGGAATCTAACCGATTACAAAACTGAAGAAACGTTAACTATAGCTACTACCGTAGAGAGCCTATTTGACGGCTTGAAATTTCTGACACCAAGATAGTCCATTAACCACTGGTCTGTCTAAACCATACGACAACATACTATTTTACTAAATAACAAAGAAATAGATATCATTATTACCTGTTTCGTCCTGTCTTCATCTGTTTTGCTCAGACAGCATATCCGCTTTAGACACACCACACTGGCAAAGTGGATAAAATGAGAGACTGAATGGGTTTTTTTTACCAAGTATTTAAAAAAACGAAACGTTTTTTGTTTTTAAATATAAATTTTAACAAATAATTGTACCAGATATTAAAATAAAACCCACTCAGATACAAAATTATCGAAGATTTTTTAAATCATGAACCTTAAGTTCCCTACTCATACCTTCAACTCTAATTGAGAGAAAACCCCTTAAAGCGTAAGAAATTACAGAAAGAGTCTGCAAGGATTGAGGGGCCCTTAGGAATCGTCGTTGCCTGTGGTTTTACTTCATTCTGTTTCCTGACCAAGCCATGAACTTCTTCGTAATGTCAACTTTCACACTCCGAACAGCTTCAGGCTACATGACTCCTTCAAGACATTAGGTATTAGCAGCGGCCTTTGAATCGCTTGAAATGAGTTGTTGTCTTCAAGACAGGGAGTGGGAATTTACTTTTAGTTGGTTTTTCATTTGGTCACCGGGACCTAAAACCGGAAATGGTTGGAGAGTAAAGGTCCTCCGGAGGTTCCAGGTTCACAGCCCGGATAAAGCAAGGATAATAGTAAGTGTGACTCATGCTCATTTCTTTTACACTTTCTCCTCTTGCCATTGTTATATCATCCTGTTACCCGGTTGGTGTTAGCCAGAGCATGCTACCGGACAAATCGATCATCACGGCTGAATCCAATCGGAGAATAGACTAATACAGGTAAGAAATGCAGGGAATTTTCAAAGAAGATTTTCAAGCATGTGCCACAATTTGTACATTTTATTCCTAAAATATGTATCATGAGAGCACAGAACTTCGTTATTAAGAGGAACCTGCCACTTTAAATAAAATTTTGAAATAAATAAGTTAGATTATTTTAGTTTTGTTATTAACCACTGTATCTCTTCAGTTAATGAGCTTAACACAAAACTATGACTAACTAGTGCATATTCCCATGAAAAAGCGAGTAGTCTATCAATATTATCTACTGATTGGAGGTACTAAACACAATTTTTTCCAACAAATTTACCAAAATTCTAATTAAATCATAATATCGGTAGGCCTACATTGTTTCATGTAATAATTCAATAATGTGCTGATAGAATTTATCGGATTTTAAAACTCATATATAGTAGGGATCTGTTCGCAAAAAGCATGCAGAACAGCAAAAAACATATGAGACACTTTTCTTCTTTACTGACTAGGTTTGTAAAGACAATTCAGAGAAAAATTCTAGTACCGTATGCGGTAGACGGCAATAAATCTACATTATTTTATTGTTTTAATACTGAACCCACCTTCATCCCGTACTTTAACTTTTCCTGATGATCAACTTGTACTAGTATTCATTTTAAAATTTAAAAAACGGTGTCTTGAATGAAATTTAAAATCAAAATTTTGGTTTTGAATATTTTCATTTGTATCTCATTGATCTATGTTATATATTATATCGTAGTACACATCGTTAAAAAATGGTAAAATCACACCTATTCCAGCTCTCTATCTCATTTAGATCGTCCAGAGCAATTTAAAAGTTTTAGGTTGAGCATTTTCTGGGATGTTTTGTTTAATCTTTGCATTGTTGTAAACTCCAAACGGGTTGAAATATTACAACAATATTTGGTAGTTTTATAATCAATATTATGGCTATCTCCCTAGTGAATTTGACCAACATTTGAGATGGTCATGTGCGTCTACATGATTAAAACTGTATTGATTTGACGTAGAATGGCCTGAAACATGAAACTGTTCAGTAGTGGCAGTTTTGAAAATTTAAATGTTGTACTCCTACGTAAGAACATTTATGGCATCTCTTTCTAATTCGGATACTGCTTCTGATAGCGTACTAGTTATCAAGATTCTATCATATGATATGGATGGCGTGATAGCTGAATAATTTATTATACAAGAGGAAATTATTATTAAATATTTGTTTGAGCTAACTGCAACAAATTTCCGGAAAATGCTAAAAATGTAAGACTTTCTGATCTTATAAAAATTAATGTCAAGAAAAAAAGTAGATGCATCAATACTCAGACTCAAAAAACTCACAACTTCAATGCGTTCCTACGGGTAAAAAAGGAATGCAGAATTAATCACATGCTTGATTAGGGTTACATGTCATGTTAAAAAAACTGGTATTGAAAAATTTATCACAAATTGTCTTTCATTTAAGGGTTGAAAATTAAATTTTATCACCTTTCAATTTTTAGACAATGGTGTTTATTAACTACGATTCCTGATTTCCTATAATGCGTTCAATTTTCGTAATAGTTCCACACGAAATTCTGGATTTTACTCTCAGCCAAATGATGTACAATTTTATTAGATAATTTTTCGGTCGTCAAGTGTGTGAATAATTTGTATAGTAAATACGTATTGTCCGGTACCGACACGAAATATTCCCATCTAAAACGAATTTATATTATATATTTTCTTCCTTTTATGTTTCAATAATTATTAAACATTTTGCAAAAATAATATGTCAAATAATGTGAGTTAGAAGGAGTGGTCCGGTTGATTATGCCTAGTTTCTTATACCCTAGTTGAAGGAGGTAGAAAATTTNTAATGTATGAAATATTAATATATGTAAAAATCGTATCATTTCTGCAAATGGGTGGCAAGTTATTCCTTCACAGTAAAGCGGTGATTATTTATAAAACTTCTTATTTATTATTGCTCCCACGAGGAGCGATGCCCCAGCGTGGAATTTTTGAAATCCTCTTTATCGGAATTCTTTCATTTTTCCAAATGTGTGGAAACAACCCAGTACGATCTGGCGATCTGTAGCAAAAATGAGAATATTGGATAATACAGAATATATTAAAAAAGAGAGGAAAATGCATACTCGCTAGAAACCAATGTGTCCGAGATTTTGCGAAGGATGTCTAGTGATAACGTGTATTTTGCGTAAGATAGCCTATCTTGTAGATAGACGCGGGTCTTGAGTAGAAATCGCTTACATAATAGTGCCGGTGTCTGTGGAAGTGAGGTAGCTCCATAAAAGACAAGAAATTTCGGGCGAGAAATATATTATATAAAATGGAAACACATACAGAAAGAGAAAACACAGATGGCTGTTACAAGAATATCTGCAAAATAATAATATTGATTGTACATGGCGGATTTATGGCCCAACCAAGATAATTTGATTTTTTATCATTATTATTTATAATTAATTTCTACATTGCTGAGACAAACTTAGTCACATGTAGATATCCAGCTATACGTCAGGCATGTGGGTGCCACCCGCTGTACGTACATTAACTCTTACTCTTCCTAGCTACCGACTGTCGAGAATTCTTGCGGGGTCAAAATAATAAAAATTGCACTTTTACCCCCTTCGGTATGTTCTACCCAAGTGTCTCCGCTAGGACGAATAAGCGCGAACGGTCGTATGAATATCTACTGAACGAAATGGTTAATTTGAAAAGAAGAATAACGTATCAAAGTTGAAAAATTCACGCGAATCGCGTGGATATAATAAATTAATAATATAATAATAAATGTAATTGTAAATTTATGGTAAAAAAGCCGTACAAACTGCATATGACCACGTAGAGGACAAAAAACTAATTTTCACTCCGGAAGCAAGCTAGGGACCATCCCATCAATTCTGATCAAGGGCTCTAAGACAGAGGTATATTGAAAAAATTCAGCACACTCCTAGATAAAATGAAGTTAGCTGCGTGTTATAATACTGATAGAATATCAACAAATTTGTAATTTAACACAAAAATTTATTTCACAAGTACGAATTATTATCGGACTAGAGATTATTCGGAAAATAGAGTTTATAAATCGTAAGTATTGAAATAACACTAAATTCAAGATTTATTGTTTCAATAGACACTACCCCTAAACAAGAGCCTAGAGAACCTGTATAAAAATCCCCGTTTACCCAAGGAAAACCGGAGAAAAACCCGATCCAGGATGGGTTTATTACTAGTTAATATTACTAGTTCAGACTAAATGATATATTAAAATAAAAAGTATGTGGGATCATTTATAAATGAATATTACAACTCATAGATGCAAGTGATCTTAACACTTAGGTGCAAGTGAAACTGGTACTGAAGTGCACACAGCATGTGTGTCGTTCACTTATCCTCTGTATGGAAATGTGTCTTAGGTCGTCTAGATTAAGGCTGAAAATTGTGAATATGCGTGGAAGGCAAACGGGTAGCGGTTAACATTCCTTGCGATTAAAGTATGAGATCCCGGGTTCCATTCTCGGTTCGTTTCCATTTTCACTTATATGCAGGTTGTTATTACTTGTTTTTCTCTTACATGTGCGCAAAAGAAATTACCCTTTTCAATATGCCCTATACCTATTAATCATATACGATTTAGCAAACAATAATTGTATGAACTTATATGTGTATCTGAAATTTTTATCGTGTACATAAATTTTAGGGTTGTTTGATTGAAAGTTATTTGTCCTATTGTACTGTGCTTCTAAAATTCCATCTCAACTTGCGCTCTCCATTTTGTACAAGCCTCTTTTAATGTTTTAGTATTTATTTTAATTAATGTGTCAGTATTTATTAAATTTAATTTGTTTTGTATTTCATGTCCTTTTGACAGGACAGGTGTAGTTATATTTAGTATATTCTTAAATACCACCACAAACGTAGTAATTTTCTAAAAACGAAAATGAAATGTACTCGTAAACAGTGAAAAAAATTAAATTGCATATATCAGTAATATATTGAAACAAAACACCAAAGAAAAATACAGGAACATAAAAGTATAGTGAGGAGCTCTACGTATGCTGTACTCCATAAAAATGTCATACTCGTATTACGGCTGCGGGGATGATAACTCTTGGATCGTTCACAATCCCTCCTTTCCTCCTGAGATTTCCAACGAACGATTTCTATTTTCGATTAGCTCAAATCCAAAAACCGCTATTTGCTTTTTCCGTCTCAGTTTTCTGTTTCTTTCAGAGAAGATCAACTCAAGAAATGATTCAACTGTTAGACCGTAATAATAATAATAATATTTTCGTACAAAATCATAGAACGTCCTACTCCTGAACGTCAATAAAAAAGAATCAGCATTTCCTTTGAAAACTCAACATATAAAAAACGAATTTTTTCGATTTCGGTTTTTGAACACTGTTTGTTTTGTGTGTGTGAGTGTGATAATTCTTGTGTTCTCCAACTTACATCAGATCTCCATAAAATCGAAGCTGCATTTTGAGTTTTCCATCTGTCTCACTTAGGGTACTGACTTCCAAGGTTTCATGGAAACCAGATAGATCTGAAGGGTCAGTGAAACGTTACTCAATAGGAAATATCTTTTCTCGTCTCACGATTACCTGTACAAACTAGGTATTCATGTAAGAGGAAAAATTAACTTGAAGCAGTAGGAAGGCAGAAGTTGCCGCCGGCACAACCAGTTATGTTTGGCTTACGGTAGTTTTGTAATTGAATCGAATGTTGAGCTCGGAGAATCATAATATAAATAAAAAAAGACACACTTTATAATTCCCATGCTATCATAATTATATTTACGTGAGATAAAACACAACTGGACTTCATGCCAAGTAAATAATTATTGTGTTACAAAATATGACAACTTCCTCAAAGGATTGCACTTTGAAGTTATATAATTAAGTGATTCTCCTTTTCAATACTATAGTGAATGTTTAGTATGGAATGTTCCGTTGCGGGCCAGGAATCATGGAGTATTCATAATATTATAAACCTATCTATTTTTATCAGTTCTCATAGAAATATTTCATGATTTATTGTTACGTTTTAACTTATTAATCATAGTTTTATTTCTGTAAAATTTTCGTTCAACATTCAACCAATATCCCAACACATAAATTTATTGTGATGAACTAGGTCAATTTTGAAATTAGAATAATAATTATCTATCATATTTTAATACATAGATCCCTCCACATTAATCACTAATTATAAAAATATATCTATGGCAATTATATGAATAATCATCATACTTATTTAGTTCTTAAATTACAAACAGAAATTAATTACACTGTGCGTCACAATTAGCGTATTTCATCGCTTCATAACATCTACGTTATAAATATTAACAAAGTGAAATTTGGGGTGAGACAGCTCCTATGTATTATCCAGATACTTCATCATTAGAAAATGTCGGTGCCACCCCTTCCACTGAAAGGACCCTTAGAGTGAAGAAAGATGCAAATTTCGAGAAAAGCAAAAATATCACACATTATGATGTCAGGGAGAATTAGTCTCACTGACTCAACAATGTCCACTCTGAAAACTGAGATTACAAAATTACTCATGTCTGAAGACCCACCCCCTATCCCTCCACTTTCTCTCAAGAGTGTGTGTTTCAGGTATTCAAAAAGTTTTATTTCTAAGATGATTTTTACGAGAGAAAAGTTTTTTGAAAATTATACAAAATTCCGGGACGTGCGAATATTCATTCCTCTCCAGTGATTCTTCAACCAATTTTCTGCGACGTCGACGAGTGCCTCATGTTATAGAGAGTAACAATCAGCTCAGATAGATAGATAGATAGATAGATTGATTGATTGATTGATACATTGACCGTGGTTTTTTTCAAAATTTCCTTCATTTTTTATTGAATTTTTGTCATTGCTATTGGGTGTCCGAAACCCACTGAAGTTCCCACAAAAGAATATTCCGGAAAGAGAATGTTTCATCTTCCCTGTTCGATGGGAGCGAAGGGGTGATGTGAGGGGGGGGGAGTAGGAACAGATCCGAGTGAATGGCCGTGTGGTCATCGTGTGTCGTAACAAGCAGTCACGTCGCCGGCGGCGGAAGCGGACGCCAGCATGGCACAGCGAGTGGACGCGTTGCATCTCGAAGAAATTGCATTGGCCGCAACACACACCGGAAAATGGCAGGAAGTGAGGCTGCGTATGGTACGAACACAATGCGATCAAAAGAGAAAGAAGGAAATGAATTAGGAATAGTAGAAATCTATGGTGCGTTATTATTTGTGAATTGGGAGAAGAGTTCATTATGCTGGAACAATGGGAATTTGCCATGTGCTATTAAAATGAAAATCTGTACAATGAAACACAAAAATATATCTCACAAATGGGTAACTCCAAACCCTTGAAACAAATGCTGTCGGAATTTGGATTTTGAAAATGATTTTTACCTTCCCCTTCAACGAACCATGTAAATCATGTACCTCTATAACAGTCAAATTTTTGTGCACCTTATTGCTGTCTGCCAAACTCCAAGATGCATGAGATTGATTCCCATCTCCTTAGTTTCAACTTCAACCTGATGGTACTCCGAAGAAAATCGTTCTTATGTCTTTTTAAATCAAATACTGTTTTTTGCTGAGATACACAACTTTACAAAAATTGAAAGTTTGTAAAAGCAATGTCAATTGCAACTTCTATAAATTATAGATCTAAACAAATATTGCCTTAAGTATTGGTAGTTATATTCACAATAAAGACCACAGATCTACAAAATGAGAAACTGCGATTTGAATAGGTATTCCTCGATGCGATATAAACAATTAAATCTAAACAAATCGTCCTCTTGCTCTAAATGGAATACAATTTAAACGTTTTATTGAGAAAGGCAACACATTAAAAAGCTTAATAGTTGTGCACTTAAAAGTATTTTGTTTTGGAGCATTTACCTACAGAAAATGTCCAAAATACATTGACTAATACCATTACAATATCTGGTGTCAAAGTTATGTACATCAGAGTTTGTTCTAAATATTTCTATTATTTTTAAAATATACTCAAAATAATAATGTAAGGATCTGTATTTAATTTAAGGATGTATTATGAAACACAGGTCAAGCAAAGTACGGAAGAAAGAAAGTGGAGTGACCGTGAAGAAGAAGAAGCTGTTTTCAACGGATCCTTGCAGCTTAAGCACAAAGAACGTATTCTCAAACTTCCGCGTTGATGATGTGAGTATAACCACTATATTCTTTTGCAACAAGAATAATACAAAACTGTTGGAGAAGAAAAGGAATGTTTACATCAAATTCATAGCACTTTTGCGTTCTTGTAGCACATTTTTGTGTGTTGTTCCTAAGATTAATTAAGTTAGTTATAATGATAATTATGTTGGTTACAATCGAATGATAAAATTTTGAGTTTAACATTAGACAATTGACAATTAGATAACGTTTTACGCGATCCAAGGATTAACTTGCTACGCCAGAACGAAAACACCAATTGAATCAATATTTTGATCAAAACAATTCATTATTTTATTCATAAAACACATGAAAATATTATCCTATTCTTGGATGATAACAATTTTTTAAAAAATATTTAGAATGTTGTTGATGTAAATTGCTGCTGTCATATATATTTCTCTTGAAAACTATATGAGTATGAATATAATCATGTTTCATTAGGTGGACAGAGATTTCCTGCGAAATTTGAATGAAGATAAGAAATGTATTAGGACGATGACTAATAGGACGATACCTATTCTTGAATATAGGTATAAAAGTAAGAAAATCTTAAACAAATTGAAATTGATGAGCAAGATTTTATAAACGACTATTGACGAATAAAGGAAAGAACGATGAAACTGTAGATCTTCGCAAATATTTAATCGCAAGTGGATGAAATATTAAATTCGAAATATTCAACAGTGTCATTCATTCATAGATTTGGATTAGACACGGTGACTTTCAGTAGTCATGAACATTACATCCGCAATTATTATTTTACTTGCCTTTGTGATGCGAATACCTAGTTCCAACCTGTACTAAATATTCACTGGAAATTGAACACTGGACTAGCTTAAATGATTAATCTATCACAGATATAACTGTGAGTGAAAGGAATTCCAATTTTGAGAAATATTTTCCTACAACCCGAACTTAAGAAAAGTTCAGAATTTTCTTTCTCTTGTCTTCAAAGTCTGAATCATAGGGTGGGGTGAAAATGAATGAGCTCAGGTCTAGACTCGACCACACAGAAACCCAGCAATCACCGGATGGACCTCCATTAGTGGATCAAAAGNTATATATATATATATATATATATATATATATATATATATATATATATATATATCAAATAATAATCCTCGAATGCAAAGTTAAAAAATTATACTGTTTAAAAGACATTACCAGGCCACTTCCTGATTTTTAATTCAGAAATATTTTTAAAAAGTCAATTAAGCAGTTTTTCGAAATATTTTAAATGTGGGATGAGTGAACTATTAACAAGTCCTGTCGCATATTGGCTGCCTTAAGAGACGTGGTTCGATTAACTGAATTTTACGACAGCTAGATTATTTTAATCAAAGAAATTGTTCTTACATATTAAATTCTCACTCACCAATGTAGCAGGGTTTCTTATGAATAGTCACAACTGCCTCATTCATATCATGACTCATCACATGAGGCGTCTTGATATTTTATACATTATCATTTGCGAAAGTGGTTGTAGTTTTCAACAAGTTTTAGTTGTTGTTTTTTTGCATTAAGACCAGCTAGTTTGTTCTTTTATGGCTATTGTCACTCATACATAGCTCTGCGTTCCAGAATACTAAGTTATGTAGTTAATGCTAATATTCTTTGATAGTGTTGTTGTGGGGAACTTAAAGAAATTTACCCCATAGGACACCAACGAACTGAGAAAAAATCTTAGGGGCACACCGAAGTTGGGCCGTGAAAACTAGGTAGACACCAAAATTGAGCTGTATGCCCAAAGGACCAGGGATCATCGAAATTGAGCCGTGGTACTTCTTAGAATTATATCGTGAGGATAAACAAAGCGGAAAACAGTGCTACAACTTTTACAACTGACAACATGCATTTATAGGCATAACCCATTTGGTGAAGTCTTATATGCTATACAATTAGTAAAATTGCTTGTACAGAACTCGTCCTCGCGGTCTAAGGAAACGGGTACACAAGAGCGCATTCCTCGTTTGGATAGGGTCGATCTCGTCCCCGGGTGCTAACTACCGGAGTTTTCCTTATAGCTACCCGAGACGTAACTTTTCTGTCTGGATAGGAGAGAAAGCGGAGAGCAGGGCTGCTTTTGAACACGTATATTCTGGGTTTGAGCCCGAGGGAATCATAGAACATTTTTTTAAAATATTTTCATTTCTTCCAGAAATAGAACAGTAAATAATTTGAGAGGTTTTAGAGTACTTCCACTCTTTTCGGGAAAGTCACATTCTAAACGCGAATTATTTCAACAAGAAGACAGAATTATTTGAGTCCTTCATTAATCCGATGACGGTAAATGCCTCATGATTTTTCAGTGAAAAATTGACACGAGACACGATGATCAGTGATACAGAGCATCGCCTCTTTAGTCCTAATACTTCATTCCATTTAAAATGATGATTATGGATTTACTCTGGTTCGGCAAAGAAAACATCTTGTTCGTGTAGCGCACGGCAGCACAAGAAAAACTAAGCAAAGACGAGCTAGATACAAATGAAGTACTACACCGAACTCTCTTATTTCTAATATAGTGATCCACCTCCGCAAGAGTCACCATCGGCACCAACACTTCCTCATTTGGGCAAAAGGATTTATTTAAGAAAAGAAAAGATGAGCAGGAAAAAGCAACGGGAGAAATCTGATTGCCACTGATCGCGCTGACGACTTCGATCGTTCCCAGTAAAAGTTATTAGGTCATTTTCTACAATTATATAAATGAACAATTTTTGTGTACGAAAAGGGCCAGCCGCAAAAAGTGTAGTTTTTTCGAGTTTTCGACACTTCGCAAATCTAACGTTACTGGTCTTTAGTAATGTCTTTGACTCGGTTGATAAGGATTGAATTGTTTAATGAATAAAAATGGTCTTTCCGAACATACGGTTTTTTTATATCTAGCTATTTATCTGAAAGGAGGCAAGTTGTGAAAATTGAAAGTAATACGTCAAATTCAAAATATGTTTTCCGTGGAGACCTTTGTTTATAATTTACACAAATGATATTTCTAACGTGCTCCATTCCTGATTACTGATGAACATAAATAAAATATGTATTCTTGTATTAGGATTTCATAGTTGTATCATAGTTTTCATAGTTATGAATAATATTTTTTTAGTTAGATAACACAATTGAAAATCTCTAGCTACTAGTGTCCACTTCCGTTCGTTTTTAACTGTTCGACAGTCCTGTTCCAAGAAAATCTATGAATAGTTGTAATCCACATGAAATGGACCAAAAGGAAACACATTGGTTGCTGCTAAAATTTATTTATTTTTTTACCCTTAGTTCAACTATGTTTCAGGACCTAACATTCATTTGATATACTTTTTTTTTATTTGTTTATGCTCAGTTTTTCGGGCTGTAGCCATTTATGGACATGTGGAATGATTTTGTACTTTAGACAATTTTTCGTTAACTTCTGTAGCTATGTTCTTTTGTAAGATATTAACCTGATCAGATTTTATTCCGATATTATCCTGATTATCGTTATCCTGATCCTGTTCAACTAGGAACTCGAGAACATTTTAACGACCCGCTAGTAATGGTATATCTTATATCCAATCTTTCGTCAAACGTTAGGAAGAGACAACTTCGTGACCTAAATCTGCGCTGTCGGAATTAATATTTGACGTGGCATGTCCGGTGAGAGAAAATAGAAAATAGTGTTCGGATTTACCCCGTCATACATTACAATATGAAAAAAATATAACATTAAATATTAAAAATACTTTATAGAAATAAATATACTATTTAAATTTTCCAACTTGAAATTATATTAATTTGTCGATGATAAACAAAATATTACACAACAAATAAATGAATATGGCCCGTTAGAGTTAGTTGTCGCGTAATATTTTGCCAAACCCCATCCCGTGTCAGCCCGATCGATCGCAAGTGTATGGAAAATGGCCCGTGGGTAAATATAAGAAAGAAATGGGCTTAGCTTAAAACTGTCTGGTGTCACCTGTGTATGCGTGTCACCTGTGGAGTGGCGTACGTAGGGATAGTCTTAGACGGGGTGGGACTTAAACTTCCGGAGTACGAATGTTACTCCCTAAAGTAAATACTATAATACATTCACCAGTCGGTAGTTCAATTTTATAAGCACACCTATTATTAACCTCTATTTTCTTATTTATCATCGAGAATTACTCAAATCGAGGTGAAGGAAATTAAGCCCCTTGCGCGTACGTCATTATGTCATGGTACACTTTTATAAATACTTCATAAGAACTATACTTGGCGACTCTATAAGAACAGTGATTTTTTATCTCCTATCTTGATAAAGATATCCAAATGCGGTTTCCACTACGATGAGACCTATGGAGACATTCTATGGAGACGTAATATTCTAAAGAATCCAAATGATTTATGGATTTTTAGTTGAAGAGATATTGACATTTATATATATTTTTTTAATGAACTAATTTTTTAGTGCCACTTTAAAGCCCGAGCGAGTTCAATGATACAACACTTATTGTGTTTTCATTTACAATTTTGAAGTTATTTGGAAGGTGCCCCGTTAGAAAGTTCTTATTATTGACCATTCTTGTGCTCATCTTCAAGGTCCGACATATTCTTCCCTGGTATATTTTTAGCGGGCTACCCTCCATCACTTCGTAGAGAATGAGTTAAGCTAAGCTTTGATTCCAAAGTTTCCTGAAAATTATTTTCCGTTTTAGAAGGCTGGGACGAGTTTACCGAATATGTGATAAAATTTATACCACATTTCCCTAAATTGTGTATTTCAGTAGAAATAAATATTTATTCTTACATATTTTTTATTTATTTAATAATAGAAAATATAAGAAAATCTCAGTTCACCAGACTGATCCAGGAACAACTTCCTTCACATCTTCTCAAATGTTCCAACAAAAATTTAGTTACATACAATCCTTAGCGTTTTTTATTATCTCAGTAAACCAATTTCAATCTTCTGTTGTCATAGTACGCAAAATACGTTATCTATAACAATTATACTTTGTGGCAATGATACAATAAATCTTGCCGTCTCATTGTCACAATTAGTCGCGCAACCAGAGTATAAGGCCCTAGTGAAACTAATAGAGAAACAAATACCTAGGCTAGTTGAAGTTCATATAACACATTCGTGCTGACACGCATATAACAATCACGCTGAGTGAGCAAAACACCATGGAATTCTTAGATGGAGGAGAAAATTTGTGCCATGCTCTCGCCAATGAAAGAGCGGTGGAGGGGGGTGGGGGAGGGAGTACGAGTCGAAAGTACGACCGAATTCTCGGTCAAGGGACGAGGAACTATGTTTAGATCTTTTTCACTGTCGTAGTATCCGGGTTCCGGAAATGCGCTAGGTCAAGGTGAAAACTCTTGAGTGAAAGGAGAATCGCAAAACCACTCTCAAGCATTTACATTTTAACGACTGGAATTTGTCAAACACTTAATTAACTTCTTTCTATCCGAATTCAAACGACCCAAATTAAACAAATTCGATCTACAATGTAATAAAATTAAAAACAAACATTATTTTTATTTGAATAAAGATTTTTTAAACTTCTATTTTTTGTGCGTTTTTATAAAAGTTTAGAGAACAGATTTTTGTTCATTATAGTAATGGCTGAATACAAGACAATTCTTATTTCTTCTGATTCCAATGGCACTTGGATCAAACATGACTTTAACGTCAAGATTAATTATTGTTCAAAATGTTCGTATATTCAACAGTGGTTTACCAAAATTATTTGTTTTTTTTTCTGTTAATATTAAATTAGTTTAGTAAATCCAATAATAATTTCACCCCGTTTTCCAAAATCAACTGAAGGAGGGGAGGATTTTTTAAAAAGAATGATGTAATATTATGTTCGCTTTCTACAATTCTTTTACCGTTGCCATCCATTTCTGCGGGCGACAGTTTTTAGTCATTATGACATAAGAGTAATAAAGTCCGAAGCAGTGACTTGAAAGCTCATTGATCTTGGAGGGAACAATGAAACCGTCACCGCAGATTCAATTTTCCATGGATATCTATTGCGCGTCAGCTGCAAGAAATCTACCCTACATAATCATTATATCCCTTGTCTTTTTGCGATTATGTGAAGATTCCTTCATTGAATGTTGGTAGTTTTGTGAATTATTCTATACAAAGAGGATATGGACCTGATCATTAGTTTAGTAAACTCAATAAAAAATACGAGCATAAAAATTACGAGAGCTAAATTTAAAATATGTTGTAATATTCCCGTAAATGATTTTCAACCACAAATTGCTAATTTATTAATAAATAAAATAAATGTATTGTAAAATAACGGATACAAACTGCGTATGGCCACGTGGAGGACTAATTTACTCTCCGGAAACAAGCAAGGGACCATCCCATCAATTCTGATCAAGGGTCCTAAGACAGAGGCGAATTTAACATTTCAGCACACACCTAAGACAAGGATAAAATATAAACGTGAGCTTCCCCGCCCGGAGTCAGTATGAACGTGTCTGTCCGGGACAAACCGCGTCTTAGTAGATACAACTACCAACGTTTCGACCATCATGCTGTGGCTTTCTTCAGGGCAATGTCAGAGTCGTTCAGACCTAAATCGCTGTCGTACTCTGCAGCAACACGATAGCGACTTAGGTCTGTTGGTAGTTGTATCTACTACGACGCGGTTTGTCCCGGACAGACAAGTTCATAAGGATAAAATAGTTCGGTACGTGTTATAATATTAACATAATACCAACAAATTTGTATTTAACAAAGTACAAAAAGTTATTTCAGATGTATGTATGATTATCAAACAATAGATTATTCGGATAATAGTGTTTATAAATCGTAACTATAAAAAAACACTAAATTAGAGACTTATTATTTCAATAGATGACGTCCCTAGGTTCTAAAACTAATTCGAGAAAGCAAGTGTAAACAATAGTAAAATATGACATAAGGCGGTGACCAACTAAAAGAAATGGCCCAGTGAGATTACACTTTGTAAGAAGCGTTCGGTATTTTTGCCAGCTCATCCAAACTGCGCAATACTCACGTAATCAGATACATCATCACTTCCGAACTCCGAACTTGTCCAAAACTGCTCTTACCAGCAGAAACTGAACTTCCCAATAAACGGCAGACTTTCGATTTCCATTTGGTCACGCAAGGAATGTGAATAAATTGTAATACAATAATAACTTCAATAACTCATAACTGGAGACCGAACTCTTGTGCAATTGCATATTTTACTTTATTCATTAGAGACGTGTGAAACTTGAATCATGATTTAAATTAACTTCGGTGAGTACTTTGGTTCGAATTTTATGCTACAGTTTTGTATATTCGAGATACTGATGCGAATTTTTTAGTATTCGAAGGATTATTGCATATTCCCGAAAAAAATGTGTGATCCTGTATCATAGAATAAAACGAACAAAGGAAACCTCGTAATTGAACGCTCTTACTGCCGACCAATGTCAATTGCACGCTTTTGAAGTTCGAAATGAGCTTCTCAGTAAATTTAAGTGTTGTGGAGAATGATTCACATTTGGGTTATTCTACAGAAATGGGGAAATATTTGTCCGGAGTGCCCCATCCAGTTAGGTTTGAATTTTTTCAATTTTTTTTATTTTTTGCTAGTACAGCACATTGATACAAATGTATTAGGTCATTTAACATCATTATATTCAAAGTGGATGACACATAAATTATTTACCACTGTTTCCTCCTCCGCACAAACCTAAGTGGATGGGGCATTTTGGACATATATTTTCTAATTCTGTACAATCCTTCCATACTAACATGTGACTGCGCGTAACGCGAAAGCGTGTCTGTCTGTTTGCTACTTGATCACGACTAAACCACAAAACCGATCGTGATGAAATTTGGCAAAGAAATAGATTAGATGCTCAGAATGAACGTAGGCTAACTTTTATTTTTTAAATGTGTGGTAAGAATTGGTTTTTGGCATTAATGTCGATAAAATCAGGAAAAAGGAGAGATATATTCGCTTACGCTGCCTAAACGGTTAGAGATAGGTAACAGCTATACATGGTAATATAACAGAAATGTTAAAATACTTCAATGTAAGAGAGTAATTTAAGAAGGAAAAAATCAATCAATCATCAAATTTAATGAGGCATTTAACAAGTTAAAAAACGTTTTTAAATCGTAAAATTTCGAAGAATAGTTTAGATTTTACAAGAATTTTAAATGCAATGGTGCAGCCGCGTTATGCCTCGGAAGCGAAAATGTGACTGGCGCTGCTCCCTCGAGATGGCGTAGTGTAATTAAATTTGTTTTATTATGAATTTGAAGAGCTAGAGTCCTGCACATGTTTTAATAACCAGTAAGTAAAAGTATTTTGATCTTACAATATAGATAGATTTTAATTTTACCTGAGTAAAAGAAGGTAAGTCTAAGAAGAATCCCAGGCGACGCAGGGTAATCAGCTAGTAACCCATATCTCTCTACATCTATCCCGTAGGATGTATTGGAAGATGTGATTTTGAAAGCTCCATTTCGTGTTGTTATTCACAAAGAGGATATGAAGGGTGAGCCTTCACCTCCAGCTCCAGTTGTAACTAGGTGAGAAACTTCGTTAAATACTCTAGGGTTATTCTATGCCAATAAGAAGAATACATTGCTGAAAGTACTACAACGGTTCAAGGAAGGTCCTGTTCAAAGCGTAGGAAAAGTCTTAGAATAAATAGATACCTCTGAAGTTAATCAAACCTTAGCTTTCATTAAAAAACATTTTTATTTTCACATAGGATACTCAAAGTTCGAAGGAAGTGGATTAGAAATGCGGCAGAGGTTGGATTTGATAAAATAATATTTGGTGAAATACTACTCCAGACCGTAGTTCATATGAGAAGATATTACAAGCAACACGGAATGATATTTTGAAAAAATAAAAAATGAAAAATGGGCCTCGAAAACGAGAAATGTGAAGTGGGTCGGAGTGCCTATATTGACATCACGCCACCCTAATTTTCGGTGCTATTTAGGGTATTTTTAGTTAAATTTCATTACCTGAATTTCCATTTGGAGCGGAACATTACTTCCATGAATAAATATTTATTCAAGTGGTATTTTTTTAATTTGTCAACATTTTAATTTTATCTCCCTTATTTTACATTTTTGCTGCATATTTCTGTTTTATTCTACATATTTT
>NNCF01126618.1:596591-612801 GCA_002313205.1 Laupala kohalensis | reverse complement strand
GTGAGGGGGGGGACAAATATTGACAATTTTCATTAACATGACTTTTTCTACATATTCCCACTAAATATGCTTTAAATAATGAAATAAAACAAAGGAAAGACAATTGCGATTACCTCATCAAGGCTGGTGTATCTTTTTTTACATTTCCGTTTTAGACGTTAAATTGAAATGTTTCTCTTTCCTTAAAAGAGAGGGAGCTGCCCCCTCACGACCCCTCCTAATCGCCACCATTGCTTGTGAAAATAAAATTCTTCAAAAAACGCAAGTTTTCGAGAGGGATTTTAAGAAATCAATGCAATATATATTTGAGAATAACTATTACTTGGAGTACTTCATTTTCTCACGTGATCTATGATATTTGGGTTGTCGGAGGGGTTCGTTGCTTATTCGTTCATTCATTTAAGGTAACTCGGAACATATTCCATACACGAGAAAATTGATTACTCCTCCAACCACGATCTTTATTCGCAGTGTAGCAAATTATTAATATCTTTTATCATGAACTCAAACCTTCTGATTATTTCTTTTGATGTATCTCTAATTAATACGATAATTCATTCAAAAGAGGATCAAGGACCCATATCACGTGACATTCGTGATTATGCAACAAATCGACGAGGACGAAGTCTGCTTGGGGCAGGCAGAGTGGGTGGGAAGATGGCAGGAACGTTTCAGTTGCTGCACAACTGCTCAAAAGTGTTATAACGAGAAATACGGGTTTTACGAGATGGAAAGTCGAGGAAGATTCGTGGTCACTGACCACTTATTCCAGTTGATTTTTTCGCCGTAGAATAGTCTGCCATAAGTTAGATTTTCAATGGAATTTAATGAAGACGAAATTCTTACAGGGATCATTTTATGGAGGGAGTTTGTTCCCCTCCTTTATTTAATGTTAAGGATAGTACAGAAAGAAAACCATAGGAAACCGTTTCCTGCATTTTCACGTATTCCTTTTCAATTTTTTGATTCAGACGATGTGATTTTTGTTCTTTGATAAACCAACAATGAAGACAATAATCAAAATTGTTATTTGAACGAACTCCGGGATCAAATTTATAGAATACGAGTAACAATGAGATATTTCAAAGTTAGACTCCTATGTTCGTAGAGAATTCACCTGTTACACGTTGGAGTGAATGTAAAAAAAACGAAAGTTTTAAGACAATATGGAAATATTAAACATATTTCTTGGATTTTTGAATGATGTACAGCGAATTTTATTTAAGGAAAGAAGAATACCTTTTCAATTTTTTATCTGTGTATTGCGACGAACCACTGAAATCGGAGAGTAAAATATAATTCACAATAACTTATCGTGTTTCCGTCGCAAACCAGCGAAAATAATCGCCACTTCTCCTAGTAGACTGTTATCACCTAATATAAATTTAATTCTAATACATCCACAGAACGAATCAAGAGGCTTGGGTTCCTGATAAATGAGACTAACCAATGTATGTATGCTAGACTGTGAAGAAAGATCGTCATTGAAGAATTAATTAATTATCTGATGAATTGAACATATTTTGAGCCAACTTGAATGAACGAACGAATAAGCAACGAACCCTATCGGCAACCCAAAAAATTATAGTCCACATGAGAAAATGAATTCCCCCCAGTAATAGTTATTCTCAAATAGATCTAGCATTAATATATTTACACTCCCTCTCGAATTCTTCCGTATTTAAAGAACTAAATTTTCATAACTACGCTTCAGTTATTCAGGGAAAGGATTACATTGCAACGGATAAATTTCCCAGTCAAAGCCCGTTACCCGTTGACTGATATTCATTGAGAGATATAATTAGTTTCTTCAAAGGATCTCGTTAACAAGCAACTAAGAGCAATTTTTTCCCCTATGGTTTGCAACGTGTAACTGATGAAAGCAAGAGTGAACCAAGTCACTCTCCCACGCAAATTGTGCGACCGTGGTTCTCTCACTCGGAATAAAATCTCCAAGGATCAAATTAAGACTGTGAATAATGCAAATCGTGAGAATTCAGATCTAACTAAATTTGACAGTCCCGAAATTCCCAAAGATTAAGTAATTTGATTGATAGGATTTTTACGTCATCGTTAATCTCTTCTATATAATTCATTCTTTAAAATGATGTAACAATTTAACTTTTACTCGTTATTTCGATTTTTGTAGGATTTTCAGACGAAGAATAGGTTTCCAAAATTGATATTTATAGGATTAAAAAGTTATCAGATCTTCTTAACTAATTAGTTCTTCTCTGAACATTTTTTTTTGTTTAAAGGGGAAATATATTTTTTAACCCTGATAAAGTTTGTTTATAATTTTAAACAAATGGAGGCCTTTTTTTTGTGTTACTTCTACATATATGTATGTTATTTACATACATGTGACCATTTATGTGCCTCCATCAGTAAAAATTTAAGATCCAGTAATTAATTTCACTTTTAGTTGTTTTAGAAATTTTCACTTTTATGAAGGAAGATGCACGTTACATTATCATTTTGAAAAACGTATTGGTTATCTTGCGAGTTGCAAAACTCGTTATTTTATGTGAAATTAATTATAATGGATTATTTCTCTAATATTCTTAGTATTTGTGTCCTTAAATGAAATGCAACCAATTTTCTAAATTATATTAGATTTGAAATGAAGGTGCACGATATGGTTTTTAATTCAGTAATCGTTCCTTCATTCTCTTACTTGGTCAAGAAAACAAAATTATACATGGAAGATGAAAATATTCTTTTTATACTTGCTTTTATCAAACAATTTTGCAAGAAACGTGACCAATAGTAATTAATATAAACAAACAGTCATAAAAAACGATATCTTTTGAGTGTAAGACACAAATCGAGAGCATAAAGAAACAAAAACCAATTTTCAGATTTAGTATTTTTATTAGAGTAAATTCATCAGGATGCATTTTATGATAACGAATGATTCCTAGTGTCTTGGAGGGCAGCGGAAACATTCGACCTACATTCCTCTCTCTAGTGAAAGCAGGCAGAATGTAAACAAACACACGTGCTCCATAATGGGAATTTCGTTGTCAATTGCTGCTAACTAGTGAACCACACATGTGGTCAGCATAAACAATTTGTTTGATTACATTTGTTTCACTATGACAATAGGTAAGTCGAAATCAAAGGGACAAATTGACAATCTTTTAGAAATATTTTTTCCTGGCAATATTCACTAAACAATAAAACATAGTATTTGCTGATGAAAACTTGAAAAGTCAATTTGAGGCAAACGTTATTAGCTATATAAAACAGTAAAAACAAGTACCATTGTAATTGCCAGATTTGACATTCAGCTATCTTACTCTCCATTATCATCATTGAGCTAAGATATATTACAAGTTTGCCCTATTGAGAAAAACGGTGCTGTTTTCCGTATTAAATGAACGGATACAAGCAAAAAAGGTTTGAAAATGGCATCTCAAAATGGTATTGTTACATTTTAAGTCAATAAAACGACTTCATTTTCTTCTAATTTCTTAAATTTATTTCGGTTTTGAGAGGAAAAACTATTACTTGAATAAAGACACGAAATGGTTTTACTTTTCATGAATATGAAACAAGGCAAGAAGCGAAATAATTGAACAAGTAACATTTCATAAACGTGAGAATAGCACTTCATCAGTTAAAACAGTGCGCAATGTTACATAAGATGAACAGTCTTTGAGTCATAAAACGATGTTAATCTGAAAACACTAACACAAAGACTGGTAATGGATTCGGCCCCCAACATTGCTCCCACGTTTGCAAACGACATGGGAATTAGGCCGTTATGACACACCGTCAGTCCTTATGGCGCGACATCTCGATATATATGACACTCTGTCTTGAGATGGTCACACACACGCCGATTTTGACACTTCTGGGCGCCGGAATCGACGCATAGATTGCGCACGTAGGTAGAGCATGTGCGCACTAAGTTAAACTTCGTTGTTCTCTAAAAAGTAAAATTTTCAAAAAATAGTTTTTGAAGAGTATTTGCCTCAACTACTGATCAAGGAATAACCTACATTTCTTCCTTAAAAAATCATAAAAAATTCAAAACCTCTTAGTTCAAAACACATTAATTATTTTCTTATGTTTCCATCAATGTACGATTATTTTTTTAGGTTCAACGAGTCCTAAATCATGAAAACCTAGAGAAATTCTCCTCGTTCATTTATAGAACGGACTGTCCCACAATACTTGCTCTATGGTGTTTGCAGCCTACAGACATCAAGGCAAATCTGTATTATGTATCCTATTCTTTTCAAATACACATAGTATACCCATTCCCATTAAAAATCTCTAGAGTATTCTTACTCGGGTGAAACCACATTTGATGTTTTATTGTAGATTCGTCAGCAGCTAGGAACTCAAGTGCAATAATAGTCGACCAAAACAGTAGCGCTTAATAGTAGTTTCATAATTGCAGTAGCTTCTCTTTTGTTATGGTCGTGAAAATTGACCGTTACGTGGCAAACGAAGTTTCGCTTCAAAAGTTTAATTTCAACTTTCGCTACAAGTCTCCACTAAAGAAAAAAGACATTTTACAGCGTTGCTTTACTATTTCATCATGCGTAAAAAGTGCGTAACTACCTTACGGAGTTCAAGTTTTACTTACTGGCGGTAGCATTTCCACATTAAACCTAATTCTTTTTTGCCTTTTTATGCTGGAATAATTCATTTTGATGAAAAGCGTTTTTTAGTATGAGTCTACCAAAATACTAGCGCTAGCTTGAAAAACTGAACCGAGCAATTGACGAATACGCCTTCTTTCGCCTGGGCCCAGCAGTTGCTTTTATCGGTTGCAACCCATCGGAGTGAATGAGACAAGTAATCGGTGTCTATTGCATAAAGTATGATATTAGAGTTTCGATATGTCAGAAAAACCAGCCCAGTCTGGTCAAATGCATGTTTGTCGGATACTTTTTTGAATCCCTTATGAAACGATGTTGTGATGTAACGGCTGAGTTCGATAGCTAGCCATTTATTTAGAACGTAGTCGCGAATTTTGAATACTGCGGAAAATGGAGTTGGGATTAGCTGAAAAATATGTGAACTTCATTAATGTGCTAAAATTGGCCATCAGAAAATACTTGTAATAATGGAAGGAAGAAATAAATAGTGATGCGTATTTGGAAATTGTGCTCTTTTATTTTGACTTTGTAACATTTAAGCAATTTTATCAAATTAGATAATAGAAAAAAATTAATTATTATTTTCATACGTATCACGAAAATCTGTGTTTTTTTCACATTGTTGTGTGGGTGGGTGTCAAAGGGTGTGATATCTAACAGGAAGGTAATGCTTCACGATGTATTTTACATTATCAGTTTTTCCATCATGAATATAAAGCTCATTCCATGAATCGGGATAAACTATTTTCCTCAGACGGTTACACATTTTCTCAACGATACGATATACGTTGGCAATCTCATACAAACCATGAAATATATTATCGTATAAATAAATCGAAAATCAACTCGTCCTGAATATGGTTACCTCCTGACACGGAATATTTCGTTGCGTATTTCTTCTATATCGTCTTTAAGTGTTCGTCGAGTATATCGCGTTCATGTGTTCGTGAAATAGTGAAATTGCTTTCATTGTCGCAACGAAAATGTCTATTTGAACAAGTGAAAGTTTGTGAATAGTTGACGACCGTAAAAGCTCTTGTAAGACCAATTAATGAAGAAATAGGAAAGTGAAATGATATTAATTCATTGTACTTAATATACATTTTTTATGCATATTAATTCATTGTACTTAATATTCAATGAAAATATGCAATAATTTATATAGAATATTTATCTACGACTAAATAAAGGAAATTTAATTTAAATAGTATGAGCGTGACAGGTGCTAGACAACCTTACATAAGCATGTATTAAACTTCTAATTAAATTATCTATTACGTTTATCTTAAAAATAGTAATTATAATGGTAAGTCATTTATTATGGCGTATTAAAAACTGCGAATCATGAATTACACCATTAAAATGTAACACTATGTGAAAAATGTTTTTTAGCTTGGCTAAAGTTATCTGATTCTGTGACTGTTTTGAAAAACATTCTTAATGGAATCACTTTCTTAATTGTCTAGAAAGACAAGACAATTTTCGGACAGGTTTTTTCTATATTAAAGTTGTGACATGTGTATTTGTATATCAATTCTTTAAAAAAATTCGTGAACATTTTTCAAAAACTGTTCCGTCAGAGGCTTTATCCACAAGAACCCGTACAACTTCAAGATTTTTCAAATATTAGCCCCGCAAGGTCATAATTTCATCTGCTTGGTATGTTTAAGAAAAAATAAAAATCATAGGAACTCCATGACTATCCATGAACATAATGCATATATACAAATTTGCCAAATCCAGGCTTAAAATTCGGTGACTTTTTGGTATTGGTTTTTCTCGAGTGGTGTGCTGTTCTATTATCGATTCTTTATTACATTCCTTATAAACAATATTTCAGTGAATATTTCACGCGCTTTCTCAAATACATTTGCATGCTCTATCAATCCTGTAGGTCAAACATTCCTTTACCCTTAAATAGCTCAACTAACTTTCATTTGCATTATTCTCATAATTAAGTACATGAATGCTCCACTGTTTCTTTACCTTTTTCTCACATTGCTTTCCAATATCCCCATCCATGAGTAATTTTTAAAATCGCTGTGGTTCAACATTATCTACTTCATGCTCCTATTACGTGCGAACCACTTCCTGCTCCTCTCCACGTATGTCTCATTCTTAATGAATCTGTATGGATCATGTCCTTCTACTGCATTGACCCAACGTATCTGCCAGCCAAACAGCAACTTCTCAGACAGTCGAGAGTGGTCAGGATGAGGCTTCGGCCTTGTATTGTGGGTTATGCAACAGTTTACTTTCTTCTTGGAGACCGCTATGTTACCGGAACTCCAGAAGTCACCGGTATTCGGCCCCCACTCTCGACACCAATCACTGCGAACAAAGCCGACAAAAATGTCACTATTAGGCAACACTAAAATTATTGTTTGCCGGTTTCGATAGTTTGGACAACCGTATAAAAAGAAATAGCTCTACTCATTTCTTTCACATCTGGACTTACTTAATTTCTTACATAACCAATCATACATTTAGAATGCTGTCCGTCAAATTTCATCTCGGGAATGAATAATCTTTTTGTTCCTGTTGTTGTTTCGTAATCGAAGGATCTTTCATCTCTTGCGAACTAACGTCCTCCTAGAGAATATATACTTGAATCAACATGGTCAAGGACTTTATATACAGATGTTTCATTGCGCCAGCATCCAAGTGTATTTTCTCTAGCCTCCTCCAATACTTAGGAATTCACTCCGCTCTCAAAGGAGTCTTAAACTTCCGCGGGTAGTTGCGGCTTTTCATTGCCTCATGCCTTTTCCGGGATTACGTTATTCAATCATGAATTGGCGTGTAACAGTCTCTGGGTGACTAGACGTTCTATGATGTTACAAGACCCAGACGGTAATTGGCGAACGCGTACTATGGCAGATACCTTGGCCAACTTTCAATTATTTTCTTATGTGTTTTTACTTCTTTATGCTTCTTAAAGTTTCGCTAACACTCGTAATATTAACAACTTCCCGTTTGTCAAATTCAAATTCCCAGATATACTACAATATTATTCATAAGCTTATGCTAATGTCATTACTAATCATAAACCAAACGATTGAATTTTTCCCATCAATAAACAATATGTTCTCCGTACAATTTTTGTGTCTTTATGTTAATTTTCTTAAAACATTTAAACAAACAATTGTTTTACGCAACAACTTAAGTAGATTTTTCTTGGTGTGAAAATTTACATTGCTAGTAACTATTAAACCAGCAATAATAGATAAATTGTGACCAAGAAAGGAGCCGTGCAAGGTTAAATTAAATAAGTGAAACTATATATAAAAAATAGATATAAGAGAGAGGCTCGTATCTTTTAGACATTTATTTTCAAAAATATATATATAATTTTTCGAAAATCTCGTGCGAAAAACCTTACGAAAATTTTCGTGTTTTTTTTGATGTCATTAGGTTACTTTTCTTTTGGATACCCATAAGAAACTTTACTAATTGCATAATTTTGATGAAAATACTGGCAAAACTGAAAAAATATTTTCGAAATGAAGCACGTTTTAAACCATAAGGGCAGTATTAATGAGATACGTAAGAATATACTTATGATTTTTCTTTCATAAATGGATAGAATATTAATTTAGTTCAGGCTTTCTGCAATATTTTAACATCTAAACTAACATAGATCTTATCGTATGTGCTGTACGTGCACAATCCATTCGCAAATGTTAACATCAGTTGTGTCATCTATTTACGTATCTCACAAAGAAATATTTACTCGTGGTGAAGTGTGGTCATGCGCGAAGCTCTCTTGTTACGCGAGCGCTGAGTGGATCTAAGAAGAAGTGGTCAAAAGTGGACCAACAGAGAAAGTAGAACTCATCGCTGAAAGCGATACGGCTGCGGACGAAGCAGTGGGAAGAAGATTGCCGGAAGACTCATCTCTCAAGTCGTCAGAAAAAGCAACCTGTGAAGCGTAAAAGAAAGTCATCGATTTGTTCAGTTAACATCTCATTGGATATACTTGCAATTCCATGTGTTCGGTCCTGGATGTTTTATATTTCACGAGTCAATGTTTCCTGAAATCTGAGGGACGTCCCCTGGTTTCAATTGTATTGTTATTGAATATTTCATGACTAATATTCCCCTTCCCGACGCAGAAAACTATTTCGAAGTATAAATTAAATAGTCTATTTGTCTTTTTAAGACTCGATCAATGTATGTTAGTTTATTTTCAAAAAAAAAAGATTTGTTTTATAAAAACAACACAGTTTATCATTGTATGTTACAACTACTTAATTTCGAATTCTAGAAGAAGTAGTAGTTCAACTCTTTCTACGTGTCACTGGCATGCGCATTCACGCTAATTACAGTTGGGTGTTGTAAAACAGCTACTCCTAATTTGTAGCGCGCTCCCTCTTATACTCATATATAAGTTTGTACGTCAAATATAGCTCACAGTGTCATCTGTGGAAAGAACTATTCAAATTACTTTGTAATATAACCCATTGGTTGGTTTTAGTTTTTATCCATTCTCGATCAAATAGCTAATAATTTAACTTCGTTCTGCTTACAGTTTTTGACTTCGATAAGCCGTTTGTTTTGTGGTCCACTTTTATACATCATATGTTTCAATAAAAATTACTTCCATGTACGCGATGTTTTGTTCAAAATTATCTACCGCTCAACAAATTTCGACCAATATTGTGGATGTTGTACACCTATGTCGATTTATGACTGGAGTTTAGTGTGTTTCTCTTATATTCCAAACTACTTTTTTTTCTAGATTTTGCTAGTACATGTGGAAAATTTGTAATTCAATAAACTATCTTCAAATTTAGTTCTTTATTTAAAATTTCATGAAAAATATACAAAAGAAAATAACAAGACAATACGTGATTTTATCGAGAAAAATTTTAAGTGAATAAAATTATATAAGATCATTGTTAACGTCTTGTTGAATAAATATCCTATTGAGTATGATTATGATCTCGTAACTTCCTAAATTTCCTTGGGATGTTTGTTTAAATGTTTTAAGAAAATTAACATAAAGACACAAAAAGGAAACCGATTAGCTAAATTTCATGTCATGTCTTCTACGTCTTGTTTCGTCGAAATCAGAGGCGTATGCCTTCCTTCAATACATACAAAACATCACCCGGGTGAGAGTATTGTCAGTCAGGAACAAATTCACTATGTCAGATCTTTAACCAAGAATTGCATTTTTACTGACTGCTTTATTAAACAGATACTATAACATTTATTACACGTCTACAAGCATGTAGCACATGAAGGCACTCGAACGGTACTGGAAATTCTTCTGGGACTGAGCCATACAGGATTTCGCAACAACCATCTTAATTCTCTTCATGAAACGTTGTGGATAAAAAAACTGAGGGTATCGTTATTATCATGTTTACCATCCACATACTCATGGCAATGAAACTACAAACTTCCCCAGCATTAATACGATTCATTTGTTTACATTTTCATCATAATATAAAAGTACAATTAGTTCTTTTTCATTGAACTCATTTTAAGAAATCTCTTATAACATTTTCACTTCTATTACATCATATTAAACTCTAATAAATCACAGTTGTATATTTGAAATACAAAAATTCTCTATCCGTTTGCAAAACTGTATTCCCTTCTTCGTAATTTAAAACGGTGACCCATTAAAAAAACAATTTATTTCAGTGTTCGTTTGAAACGCACATAAAATCATAGAATCTTATACGGGACGTTATTTTACTAGTGACTTACAAATACTACCACTCCATCAATGTTTCATTTTGAATTATGGAATAATCAGCGGAATATTAATGTTCCATCATTTCTATATTATTTTATTTGAACTGATTTCATTTTTATACTATTTTCAATATTTAGTATAGACAAAATTAAGTCTAAGCATATACATTTAAGATATATGAGTTAGTTATTGTTAATTTCAACACTGAAAGACGAGAACAATATTAACTAGTATATTTTTAAAAATCAAACCCTCGAAATAAAGGAATAAATTTGTAAAAATAAATTGATACCTTTCTTTCAATATTTATCATTATCATTATTTTTCTTTCAGTCTTTACGAAACAAACTCAAAAAACTCGTCACTGGACGGAAACGAACATTACCTAATCGTGAAGTTTAAGACTAAAATTGAAATTGATCAGGTCACAATGATATCGATGATTTCCTCTCTCTTGCATGAAGTGTTGGCGTAAGAAAAGATTCTAGCCGCCCACAGCCTCCTGAGCTGCAATTTGGGGGAGCGGGTCAGTGTGCCGGTAGACGGAGGCGAAGGAGCACGCCGCCGACGCCGCTGCGGTTGTGCCCCTGGCCGCCCTCTTACATCACACTGTGACGCAACCCAGGTCGCGAGGGGCTTTCTCCGAAGCGCTTTCTCTCATGGCACCTTTCCCCGTCATTCCCTCGCCCAATGTGTTGGCCTCCAAACGCTGCTCTGTTCCGGATATTGTCGCACGACGGTGTAGCATCGTTACGCCAACGCACTTCTGCATCGCACTCCTAAAGGTCGTGAAGAGTGGACACTAGAAGTGTTTGAGAGGCTGTAAAGGTGTAGGTTTGAACATCGACGTAGTATGTGGAAGATGTGTGCCACCTTCCACTATTAGCAGATGATGTTACGGTAGGTTGGCTGCTAAGGTTTGGAATGTCCCTGTTAGATATCGAACATATTTGGGGTATAAACGTGCAAAACTTGAAAATGGATATTAAGATAATAAATTTATTGTCAGAAAAGCAGTTGCAAACTGCGTATGACCACATAGAGGACAATAAACTAATTTATTATCCGGAAGCACGCAAGGGACCATCTCATCAATTCCGATAAAGGGCCTTAAGGCGGAGGCGGATGTAGCATTTCAGCACACTCCTCAGATAAGAATAAAAATAGTGCGGTACGTGTTATAATATTCACAAAATACCAACAAATTTGTATTTAATAAAACACACAAAATGTTTCAGAAGTACGGATTATTATCAAACTATAGACTATTCGGAAAATATTGTTTATAAATCGTAAGTATTGAAAGAACACAAAATTCGAGATTTATTATTTCAATAGACAAAGAAAGGTCTGATTTCTTAACATAGTGAATATCAATATGGTAGAAGAAATTACCTTCCTAGGAAGGTAATTTCTTCTACCATATTGATATTCACTATGTTAAGAAATCAGACCTTTCTTTGTAGATTTGTAATACCTTTGATCCTAACACAATATGTCAGATGATTCATTGATGAAATTAGAATTGTATTCGTGTAAGGATGGAGTCAGCGTGGCTCAGTGGACAGAGTTGCTGGCTGGATGGCCGGGGGNGGATCCTGGGATCGAACCGGTCGGAGCGAGATGCTGGCCACATCTCCTCCTTCTAGTGTCGGGGTCAAGTAATTGCGCGAGCTCTACCCTCCGCGAAGGTCAAAACCCACAAAGGACTGTAGTGCCAGATAAGAAGAAGATTAGTGTAAGGCTAATTAAAGAAGTAATGCAAATGCTAGATCACGTTTAACATTTTGCGGTGTGGATGGCAAAGTGGCACAGTCAAGAAAATATGAAAACATTACAGATGAATTACTCAAGTGAAAAACCCCTGGAACGACTCCGTTGCGAACAAGGTTTTAAAAATAGTGTAAATAAATAAATAAATAAATGAAGGGGCGAGCCTAATGAAGCGCATACTTCGGGAGTTTTATTTTGCTTGCTTCTTTAGTTTTCAGATGCCAAACTCTACGAATAAGCAGCTCCTGTCTCGATAAATAATTTTGGTATTGTGATACATCTTGAGATATTCATGGGTTTTAGAGAGCGTAAAAATTAATTCGTTACGTTATTGAAGGATACACGATTTTTGCGAAGGAATAGAGCGAATCCAGTAAAAGAATTTCTGAATCACCATTATCTCTAAATGTGATGTAACAAAGACATCTCGCAGGGAAACCATGATATAACAGCTGTATCTGAAAAAAAGATTTGCGCAAGTCAACTATTTATTCGCATTTCTTCCTGCATTGGTGTCTTCCTGTTGAAATCGACCCTCGTATCTTGCAATACAAACGAAATTAATCATTAATCTTTGATGTGTGATCTAACTGCAATTGTTTCAGAATACCCTTAAATAATATGTAGAAGAGGTTGGACTACCTCACTTGCGGACATAGTCTACTCACGTGCGCAGAGCGAGAGGAGCTCGGAGAAACTCTGTTCCTCCCGAAATGTTATAAATTGTAATGGAATAACTATATCTTCATGAAATATTGTTAATTTAACATTTCTTAATTAATTAGAAACGTGAACTGAACAATTGAACAGTTTCATTACCAATAATGTTTCATGAAAAGTCTGGTCCCCGTCCGAAGTATATTTCTGGCCACACGCCAGCCCTCTGCTATGAGTTCCGAAATATCTAAACCTACGCACAAGTAGGAGATTATGTGACCGTCAAGCCACTTTCACCCTCGGAACACACACAGAACTCATTTACCGAAGACTCAGTTGATCTGTTCCATTCATGCAAAAAGGTTGACCTGCATTAAATTAACAAGAAAAAAACGATGATTTCGAAGAGACGATTAATTCGTGTACACCTTTATTTACAAAATTTTAATTAAACTTAAAACATTGCTTTAACTGTATTCTCATCATCTATCATACTTGAATTGAAACATTTAGTACGACCTTGTAATTAGACTAGTTTTTTCAACTTCACGACATTTCGACAGCTGCTTTCTGTCGTCAGCAGGTGATTATAGAACATAAACATATCCGTTAATTTTAGCTCGGTAACAGAATGATAACAGGTTAACTACATACACATAATAGAATGCATGTTCATTTCTAAAGAATTGTTTTATATGTATGTATATTACTCGTAACTTGTTTATTACTCGTAACGTACTCGTTTGTTACCTAGATAAAATAAACTTATTTGTTTATGCACTACAATCACCTTATGAGGACAGTAAGCAGCTGTCGAAACGCCGTGAACTTCAATAAAATAGTCTTCTTACAAGGTAAATACGTCAATTGCTTTAGCAGTATTAAAACAGCAGATATTCCCATTGTACTTCCGAATTATTTATTTTAATGACCCTCATTTCCCATTACATTTATGAATTTAGTAAAATAGTAAGTGCAAAAATGTTAATAAACATCTCATAGGAATGTTGCGGGTGCGCTCGATAGTGATCGTGGACTATTCCTCCACATATTTGGAAATTTGCAGTGATACGAATAAAATTTTCGAATCGTTTTATTTTTATCGAAGTGAATTTGAAGGCCGTGTTATAATTTCTACTGTTGATATTAAATGGTATAACGTTTTGTCGCAATTTATATTTTTTATTGAGTCGAGAGTTTCACGTTATCCTGGTTTGGGTAAAGTATTGTGATGTACACATCTCACCCTGAATAATTGAATTACCTTACAAATTTGTTCTGCACTCACAACAAAATGTCAAGGATAGAGAAAAAAGTTCATGACCGTGCAGCCCCTGACTACACCATAACAAATAACAAGAAACATAAAAACGACAAACAAAGTCAATTATGAGTTTGTACTTAAATGTTTGTAATGTGGTAATTGGAGAGACCACAGATTGCGTATAACATAATCCCACGTATAAAGACATCACGTTCCAAATTAAATGGGACTGCTCAATTTTGTGGAACCATTTTCTTATTACGCATGTTTTAGTTTACTCTCCGCTATTTAATAGAGAAAATGAGAAAAATTATTATCAAATTTAAATACTTTCAGAGATTTTTTTTCTTCTGAATTTGAACGGGTTGTAATGGGATGTAATCGACAACTTCTCGCATGTGCAGTTTTATTAAAATAAACATGAAAGGGAGCTTTTCTATTTAACAATTTTTGAATATAATTTTTTTTAATAATAAACACTCGTTTTGCAATAAACGAGAAATATCGTTATCCATTGACATGACATCACATGTTATTTGATATTTTTCATTTGATGATTTAAAGAAGACTCATTTTGTTTGCAATATCCGTGATTTCTGTGGGTAAAAATATTCTTTATTAGTAAAAGATATGAAATGCTTAATACTACTTTAGGCAGATATTTTAAAAGGGAAAATTGTTTATAATAATAAAAATGAGGTGAAATCAGAGCACAATGGAATCCAGAGAAAACCCAGCATAATGAAATGTATTTTACGTCAAGTTTGTGTCTTGTTACATCTTCTGAAAATTTGTTTTCTATTGGTCATGTAAACTTGTGAATCCTAAAAATAATTCTGAACGATGTTTCTTTTGTTGCAGTAAATTGAAGCATGAGTGGACGCAAGTGGTTAACGGAGGCCGACGATTACAAATGTCCCTTGTCTGCTGATACGCAGCGTATCGCTCAAGAGGAATTGCGGGAGACTCCCCATGCGCGCGAACAGGCGCTGCGTCAGATGCGCGACTGGATTCGCACCAATCCCAAGATAATCAACTGTCGTCAGGGTAAGTTGTACGCTCCATTGAGTTCATCTAGGGGTCATCCATAAATATTGTAACGCAAAAATTACACTCTTTAAACTTCCCCCACCCCTCTATAACGCACCTGTAACGTCTCATCTTACTCCTCTCCAACAAATACGTCAAGCTAGTCCTACCTACGTCGTAAAGAAAAAAAATTGTTACTTTTCGGAAAAATTTTATTCACTGATTTATTTCCTCCTCATTGCACCGTGTTCTTACTGAGCGGTAGAATACATTTTGACAAACTTAAAAGTTAAAAAACACCGTTTAAAACAGGCTCTGTAAAACTTAGCGTTACGTAACACAGGCTGATACCCCCTACCCCGCCGTAACGCAGTGTAACGATATCCCGTAGAGCGTATGATGAAACTTATGGACGGGTTCTTACACAAGATGTCTTACAACTATTTCACTTGCACTTTTCAAGGGAATGCTAATTTTCAACGAACTTGTACACAACCTTGCTACTGAAGGTTGAAGGGAAATATACTGCGAGGTAAATTTAGCGGAGCACACTCATTTCGCCGTAACTTTTATGTTTTGAGATGTATCGATGTGAAATATTACACGAAGGTATCCCTGGATGTAGTCTAGAGACTTGAAGTACGTGAGGTTTTCATGCTACACCATTCGCATTCAGCATCCCTTAAAGTATCTTGAGGTAAACATTTCGAAAAATCAAACGAAGAAAAACCACATTTTATGTCATATAGGACTAATATTTCGTGAACATGCCCAATAAAATTCTGACAAGTTTTGTAGCATCTGACCTCCCCCCTTCAAGGGCGTGTGATACATAGGGTAGGGACGGACTGCGAGTATAGGTGATTTCATCATACCATCCAAGTATATTTTAATGGCCCTGGGCTCTTGATATATATGAATTTTTGTTCGTTCTAATGTCTTTAAATTGGCATTGAAAATAATAGATACGTATTATATACTTATGTACGCACCATTGTTTTAATTTTTATGGGGAAGATATCACGCTTATTATATATGTGTATATATATTATGTGTTTATATATTATACTTTTGTATACGTGCGTGTATACATATATATATATATATATATATATATATATATATATATATATATATATATATATATATATATATATATAT
>NNCF01126618.1:568437-589389 GCA_002313205.1 Laupala kohalensis | reverse complement strand
AGGAACTTTTGCTGAAATTTTTGAATCCGCCTCTGCCTTAGGGCCCTTGATCGGAATTGATGGGATGGTCCCTTGCTTGCTTCCGGAGAGTAAATTAGTTTATTGTCCTCCACGTGGTCATACGCAGTTTGTTCTGTTTTTTGACAATAAATTTATATAATATATAAATAATTTTTCCCCAATGGTAATAGGAAGATATCAATTGGGTGACTGAGTAGGAAGTGACACTAGGTACGAAATTTGTTGATATTGATTATGTGCTCATTAATGGAGAGATCTATTATTATATACAAGATATTGAGTGATATACCTAGGAAGTGACACTAGGTACGAAATTTGTTGATATTGATTATGTGCTCATTAATGGAGAGATCTATTATTATATACAAGATATCAGGGCATATTATTCTACAGAAATGTACAATCAGATCATAATAAATTCAGACAAGAATCTAAACGAGAGTTACAACTACATTCCAGACGTAATGGATGAATATACATGAACGAATGTAGATAATTGTAATATTGAAGATATAAAAGTATGTAAGCATTTGTAGTATTGAAGATATAAAAGTATGTAGGCATTTGTAGTATTGAAGATATATATCCATATAAAAGAACACTAAATCACAAAGATCATGCAGTTGACACAATTGTTTATATCAATTTCTCCCAAATTCAATTGTTTCATTTCTTTGTTGTTTTTTTTCAAATAATGTTAGTATTTAGGGTAGAAGTGTCATTCTATACTTATATTAAAGCTAAGTAAATTTACATCATATCCATTTCTTCCAACTTTCCCCATGGGATGATTATTTTTCCCAATATATGACAAGAAACAAAATTTTTGTTTCTTTGTGAACTACAATTTTTCACGTTTTGAAAAAAATAACCAATTAAATTTTGAACAGCCATCTCTCATTAACTATATGATTCATATCATTGAAATTGGTCTTAATTTTTTTTCAAATTTAAGCTCTTTTAAAAAGATCAGTATAACATTTTTCGTAAGATCTCATACTTTAAGAGTTATGAGGAAAAAACACATGAAAGTGAAAAAGTTATTTTTTTTATCATTATACAGCTTCCACAGGCCTTTCACAGTTGCACACTTGGAGTACTGAGACTGATTGTCACAATATGTAACAAAATTTGAACTACACAGGTTTTTTTGTTGCAATTTTTAGGTACAAATCAACTGGGTTAAACAATATAATCTTCCATACTGACTAACTGGTTCTTTAACCATTTCTGCTCTTTCTGTATTCACCTATTTTATTATTTCAGTTTCTCCTCCATCAGAAACTTCATTTCGTTTTCATAAATTTTTTTTTTTTTTCACGAGTTTCAATAGTGGGGCAGCTTTTACAGAGACAAAGCTTGAACTTATGACTTTCTGTATCGCAAATGGGAAATTTCATGAGGTCTTAACATATTTCCCCAATTCTGATAGCATCTTATAAAAGTTTTTCTTTACTAACAAATACTGTAAACATATGTGCTTTCAGAGACAGTCAGACATTTACGTCTCAAGCTACAAAACTAAGAGAACCCAACTTTCACATTAGGATATTGCCAATTAACAACCAAGTTCTCTCAAATTACTTATAATGCCTCTTTTAAATATTTTTTATGCTTTCTTTGTCTTTTGTAGTAGGTAGTATTCTGGAATACAATTTTTAGATGTCTGTCACAAGAACCACGATATCTTGGGATAGTGTCTCAACTTCCTTGCAATCACATATCATTAAAATATTTTTTTACTATTTTTAACCTTCTTTCTTGTTGGCCATATACTAACACTGAATTGTGTTACTTCTTCAGTCTTTTTTCTTCATCTTCAACAGTTTTGCTTTGCTTTGCTTTGCTTTGCTTTGCTTTGCTTTGGCAAATTTTTGTTTGTATCAGATGTTACTATTTTACTGTTTCTTTTACAATAAGGCTTTTTACAGTGTGAGGAATCATTTTGAGGGGGGAGACCCAAGATCATTCCTTCAAAGCTAAAATTTGTTGAGTCCATATTATGTAATTTAGCAACCATGTCATCATCACTCTCTATGTAATTGTTACCATCATCTTTTATTTCTTCTTGCCTATACTTGGGCAAAATTTTTTGTCCATACCAAACAAACAATTTGAGAANCATCTTTTATTTCTTCTTGCCTATACTTGGGCAAAATTTTTTGTCCATACCAAACAAACAATTTGAGAAAGCTTATTTTTTTTTGCTCAAAATGATTTGTTTACGGAGTTTTGATTTTTAAAGGCATCTGTAGAGTTTGTCTCATTGTTTCCAAACACTTACAGACATTAGAAATAATGGTATATTACATAAATATCTTTTTAAAATCACACCCTTCAATTCTAGTTCTCAAAAGAGTAATAACACTGACCTCTTCTTGTAACTCAGAAATGTTTATTGTTTTGTGGTTAGGTGTATAGGTTGAAAATACTCAGTGGTATTAAATACACTAATACAGCAAGCAAGTCATATTTAGAATTATTGAGATATTTAATTAAGAAATAGTTTATCCAAATTAACAAGGCTCCTAAAAATTAATTTTGAGTAAGAACTATTAAAGCAGTTTTGGCTCACAAAGGTAATAAAAATGAATTATAACTGAACTACCTATTTTAAATAATTGATATAATTTAATAATGGAATAAGATAACTTATTTTAAATTGATACAAGATATGTAATTGTAGATAAGTACAACTGCTACTATTTTAGAAATTAATTCTTCCGAAGTATTCCATCTCTGAAAGTCTAAAAGGGTCTTTCACACAGTAATATCAAGTCAGATTCAATCAAACTATCTGCTTTTTTCATGGGTATTTTCCTAAAATGGAGACACAGAACTGACTAATATGCAGACCCATTTGTTTCATTTCAGTTCTTATAATCTTATGTGTATAAGCATTTACGTACTCAGTCTGCTTGTTCATATCTTGAAAGTTTCTTCATGGTTCTTCTCTCGAAATTCTAGTTTGTGGTACATGATGCTATTCCCATGAACAATTGTAATGGAAAGTGTTTGGGACCAAACACAATAAAACAACAGGGAACAGACAATTAAATTCATCATTTAAAAAGAAACCTCAATCTGGACCAGGAGCACTTTTTTCTTTGGGGTAAGTGGCACATGTTTTCCAAGGAGAGTTTGAAGGATGAGGGCAAGACCATTGCAAACAATTAAAAGGTGGTCCATCTCATTTTTGGGGAAATGTGGTAAAAGAATTGTAAGAAATTCATCAAACAGAGCTCATTTTCTCTCAATAGTATCATCTCCTTAATAGTTGTGAAATTCCCAACATAAAAAGGATTTGCACAGGAGTTACCATACAAAAAGAAAAATTGAGTAGAACTTTTTTCTACTTGTTGTTCCAGTCAACAAGAATTTGATAATGTAATTTCTTTTACAGTCAGAACAGTCGCAACAAAATAAGTGCAGGTAATCAATAGTAAGGTAAATAATTTAGCTGAATTTTTCACAAGTAAAAAATTTCTTTATTAATGTATTATGGTA
This sequence comes from Laupala kohalensis, assembly GCA_002313205.1. NCBI lineage: Eukaryota > Metazoa > Arthropoda > Insecta > Orthoptera > Trigonidiidae > Laupala > Laupala kohalensis. The sequence goes on along the minus strand of NNCF01126618.1, from coordinate 585,861 downwards.
CCAAAACGTCATTGTGAAGAATTCTGTAAAAGAATGAAATTAAATTATTAGAGTTAATCTACGAGTGGACTATTAGAAGTGCCACTGATTAACATAAACCAAATGAATCCATCACATCAAAAGGATTGGTAGTTTAACAAAAACAGAAGAAAATATATGGAGACACTCTAAAGTTTCCCAAATGTCTTTCATCATATATGTTCTGGAAGTAATAACACATGACATAAGTACTGTACAACAATCTTCATTTCATATCAGTTTCTTCAACTGAAACATAAATTTTTGAGTGGAGATGATGTATATAGTACAGATTCCTGCTCTGTGGTATCTGCATTTCAAAAGTTAACAACCTGAATCACAATCACTGCACAAGGTGAAGCGGTCTATCATAACTTCACAGTCCATCTGTGCAAACAGAAGTTATTACTATGGTTTGCATTCCTCGTGAAATGGTTCCAAAGTACGAAAATCCCTCCAAGTTGGAGGAAGAGCACTATGAAGGTGATTTCCACAGCGTTTGCATGGATCACTGAATAGGGTGTTGTAGCTATGGAACCATGTCTGCAAGAGGAAAGGCAAATGAATCACAAGTTTACTCCTAAAAGTGACATTTTTCCAAAATTTTGTGAATCTATACCAAAAAAATTATGTAACCAGAAAAATAAAATACAATAAAGAAATATATAAGTAGTATTAGTACTTATGACATTTGATGCCTTAAGCTTTTAAAATGTATACATCATATTTTTAAAATATCATCATTTATAAACATTCTAAGTACTTGCACCTACGATGAGTTACCAAGGAATTTTTTGCAGTTATTTATTATTTTCAACTGTACTGAACATTGTTTTTTACCTCATAGCATAGTATTTCTTTAAATAAAAGCTTGTTTTTAAAAAAGATTTTCATTTTATTTTATTCCTTTTAGTATTAGAATTTGTTTATTTATTTGTCCTAATAAATTTTACTAGATCATTTGTGTGTAATACTGAAAAAACTTTTTAGACATAAACTCTTATTTAATTCAAACAAATAGCATCCCTGTGATAAACCATCTGATAGCATAAACCTCCTTTAGAGGAGCGATCCTAATGGTAAGATAAGAAGTTCTACACTGTTATAACAAAAAAGCGTAGGTTATGCAAACCGTTACACTAAGCTGTAAAAAGAGACTGATTTCATTTCAAGGGTCGCTTCCTGGAAATAATCTGACAAAAGTCATAAGGAAATTGCTTAAAAATATAATTATAAGTAAAAAATCTTTTAAAAAGTAGTTTTTATTTGCATTAGATATCATAATAGTGCATTTCCAACAAGTTTAAACATGTGTACTAAATTTCACCGTTATGGAATAATCAATGTGAGCTAAATTCGATTACAAGATTCTAACTTAACAAATATGTGAAGTTAATTAAAAGCTTGTAAAAATATATCACTGAATGAACAATACAAAAAGGATCTCCTGTACATTACTTACCATGAAAGAGCGAACAGCCAATTCTGGCATAGTGGGGGAAGAAAAATGCAACATAGCAGCGTGAGCATTTTCTGTAACTTTCCGGAACACTTTATGCCTCGACTCTGTCCACAAATCTAATGTCTCCCCATGTCCCTTTACAACAACCCATTCTATCATGAGACCTTTAAAAGCAACCATTGCTTTCAGTATCCTGCCTAGTGTGATCTGAAAAAGTTTGAATTTTTTACAACATATATACAGAGTCAGTTAAGAGAAAAATGGAGATGTGATTAGCACAGTATAAAATTTTCCAAAATTCTTAGGATAATTATAGATAAACGTAACTCTACAAAAATTTAATGCAAAAGTTCTTTCCATTCTTTTAATACATTTATTTTCCATTACAGATTGTTTGGGTTTAAACCAGCATACGCACTACACACATATGTAATGGCACTAATTAAATGTATAATTAATGGACTGTAATATAAATATAACAAGTCTGCTCAAATATTATGTAAAATAGAATTGATCTTTTTAATTATATTAATATATTGAGTACAGTGAAATTTTAATTTTAATAATAATAATGATAATAGTTTATCAAACCACATAGATCATTGCAATGATGTATGTAGAGTCATAATACTAACAATAACTAATTTGTATGTTTCATCTGGTTGTACGTTTTCTTGTACCTCAAATTCATACTAAGAAGTCACATCTGGTGAAAAAAATCTCTTTCTATATGTGAACAAATAAATTATCAATACCTTAATTCATAACAATCGTTTAGAGTTTCATGGTGTCTGTACATTTAATTTATTTCACACACTATATGTCAAATACATTAAGCGAACTTCTAGAAAGCTACTACTAAAAAGAGAGAGATTAGCATGTTCTTATCGTTTAAAAAACTGATAGTAAATATTTTCCCTCGAAGTGGGGTGAGGGGGGCAGTAGCGGCGATTGGGAATCAAAAGTGGAGGGGCAAAAATAAATATTGACAATTTTCATTTACATGACATTTTCTGCATATTTTCACTAAGTATGATTTAAATAATGAAATAAATCAAAGGAAAGACAATTGGTGACTATCACAACAGGGATGGTGTAATTTTGTTTTTATAATTCTCAGTTTTAGTCAGTTAGAATAAAATTTTTATATTTCCTTAAAAAAGTAGGGGGTATTTTTTCATGAAAAAATGCTTTTAAAAAAGTCCTGTATTGATGAGATGAGACTTTCTTGCTTTCAGAGAGTAAATTACTTCATTCTCCTCCACTTGGTCACATGCAATTTGTAATATCCTTTTTGATAATAATTAATTAATTAAACTATAAGTTATCAATTTACACTGAAAATTTGAACAAATTTTTATCTCAAAGAAAGACTTTGCATCCCTTGGTTAGCTGGTTCAAGTGCTTAAATCAATTAAGCTACAGAGACCAAAATTTTTCTCATCAAGATTTAGAAAATCTTGTTCTTTTTAATACTAACTATGTCACACAGTGGCAAGGTCAACATACAAAACATTGATACTTTAACAGTGCTCTGCATGTGTAAGTGGAGCAGATTGGTGTTCAATTTGTACAATATTTATGTTTGAAGAATGAAGTTACCTGAAGAACAGCATTGGTTGCATAAGGTCGCTGAATGGTAACATTCATATCATTGAATTGCCTATCAATTGTGGCTATTACTTGGTCAACAGTTCTGAAATTGAAAAGGATTACAATCATTTTGTTTACCATATGTACAAGTCTATGTCACACTATGCTTACTGTGGAGGAACGTTATGACTACTTGTTTGTGTACGTCTCCTTTTACTGCTGGAATTAATGTATGACCTCTTCAAAGAATTCTGGCTGAATAATGTTACTGCTAAATTTCCATATTCATGTACCTAAAAAAATTAAAAGATTGTGTATGATCTACACAAATTTCACAGATTATTCTGCATGATGAACCAGATGTCAAAATCTTTCGATCATAGTCGGCTCTATGTGTTAGAATACAAGGCAAAATAACATACTTTATCTGTCCATTTATACGTCTTAACCAAGTCAGGATAAAGAGATTGTCTTTCCAAAGTACTCTCTTGACTAAGGTATGTGGTATTTCCTAAATTGAAAGGGCCAGGTGGAGGTGTAAGACCATTCACAGCTTGCTCCAATTCTCTAAACATGAAAATATTACCATTAACATACAGTTATTGTAAACATAATTTCTCTCCATAAATGACATTGTTCAACACGAGTACTAACGCACAATACAGAAACTAACAGCACAATAATAATAATAATAATAATCTAACCAGAGTTTTAATGTAAAAAATTATTTTTGTTCCTTTTCAACATTTTTACAACACAAAGTGGTTCAATATTTATTTCAGAAACTTGTTCTAACTAAATAAAAACATAATAATATTCTAAAAATAGAATGTACCTGAAGTTTATATTCACTGTACTTAAAAGTTCTTGCAATTCTAATAAAAATTTTGTATCACGTCCTTCTTCTCCATGGTCAGCTCTCAAACCATTACCCAAGGTATCGAATACATGCCCCACACTGGATCTCAACATTTTCACTGCATTTAGAGCAGTATAAAGGGACTCCATTTCTTCTTCTCTTAAATACTTCACAAAGAAGATTACTACAATAATTCAATCCAGATCTCCTCAACCATATAGCTTTCACCAATGTTCTTAACCTGTGCCGATAGTCGGATTATGCCAATAACTTATAGTTCTACACACAAATTAATGCTGGAAGTTACAAATGAAACCTAAACTTCGAATTCTTTTTATTACATTTATTCACACACACTACATAGCCTAGTTCCTTGAACCGGTTCCACCGCTTTCAAGTTTTGTGTTTATGGCACAGACTATACACGGTTTATAACCTCTTAAAGTAGTATGTTCATTATGTGGAATGATACACATAATAAACAATCATGTTGGCCACACTGCACTGATTTCAACAAAGCACAGATACAATAAAACGCAAGAATATTTTTTTCTGGTTTCTTCTATGAATATATTTTAAAAATAGCTTATGAAGCTGCGTCCGCAATAAAGAATCCGATCACAGACTGCGGTGGACAGCGGTTGTCAGTGAAAGAAAAACCAAGAAATAGTGGATGACGGAAACGCGATGGATCACGGAACCAGCGTTGTCATAGGCACCAGTTTTAAGGAACGAATTAAATTTAAAAATGTTGTAGCCCAATGTGCGGCACTATCTACGACCAGACCCTGAGCTATACATAATTTTATATAGATAGATTGTAGAAAGGCACCCACTCTAAATACTGAGAAATTTATAAAAATGTATTAATGCACAATTTTATGCTAATTGTGTCCTGAAAATTGATATAACAAATACTATACATTTTTCTATTACAAAATATTTCACTATTACATTTTTTCGACTAAAAATTTGTTTTTTCAATTTTGTAAACAACGGCCGCACTGATTTAGAATTAATCATAATTAACACGTCACTAGCTAGAAAAGATTTTAACAATTCACATTTGAGCTGCGGGTAATTGTAACCATCCTTACGTTTACGACAAGAAATTGCCATCTGTTAGAGCGTGGGATTTTGTACCGATCGAATTTCTTCGAAAATGTTATAAACTAACATTTTCCTCCTAAATTCCAACAGCGCTCTCCCACTTTTCCCAAAACTCAAACAAAAAAGTTGTTGAAATTGAATGTTTGAATTTCTTCCCGGAAAAAGAAGTTGCACCTCTCACGGGAAAAAGTTATTGACNCTCACAGGAAAAAGTTATTGACAAATAGGAGTGACAGTGACTCTTCCCAGACTCTACTTTATGACTAAGAATAATAATAAATGGAGAGAAAACCTTATAGAGAGAGGATCAAGAAATTCTGGCAAGATGTTGCTTTGGTATCGTTTAGTCTCACTAAGAAAGAATTCTCAAAATTCTAATTTTAGAAAGGTGAATTAAAATGAAATATAATTTTTTAAATATTAAGTCGGTGCAGGGGAAAAGTATATTCAGTTTTGTGATTTGTGTAAACAGTATAGTACATAACTTTCACTATATTCACAAACAAATTGAGATATCTAGATTACTGTATGTTAATGTTGTAAAATGATCTATTTCAAAACTTATTTACAGAATTTTCTCCATTTCAATTTTTAATAAGAGAGTGAGAGACAGAGGGGAAAAAAAAAAAGCAAAAATACTTGGTATATTGACCTGATTGGCTTACTCATTCATCAACAGACAAAAATATTTACCGGGAATTAGAAACTGAGTGTAGAAATGTTCCCAAACCGTTTTAAATGTCAGCTAAAAGAGAATGTATTTTTGAAACAACAAAAAATGATATAATTTTTATGATTTCTTAAGGCAATATTAGGGCCCATTTTAGCAATACTTATGTACCCCTAGGCTTCTTCCAAAACTTTCAAATATTTAAAAGTAATAATTAAAATAAAATACATAAAATTAAAAAATAACTCAATCATTCCAATAAACAAGAGTGCAAGGATTAAAAGAAAAACTAGAAGGAAAAAATGCATATAAGCAATAATACATTGTACTCTTCCACAACACACTTTATTACAAGTACAACAAAGTAATACTTTGTTTGGAATATCAGAAATCAAGAAGTAGCTGCAATATTCAAGATACACCAAAAACATTAGTTACATGTCTACAAAAGGCACACTGCCACATATAACTGGCAAAGATAAACAGCATTTTGAATTGAAAATACTTTATTGTATGACATTCTTCTTGAGTCGGTACGTAGACACACAATTTCTCGAATATTGTGACAATGTAAGCTTCCTTATGCAAACTACATGTTCTTTGTTGGTGTGGAAAAATTCTAGAGCTATACAGAATCTAAATTTTAAGATCAAGAAAACAGCATTACTTAAACATATTATGTACAGGTTTAAAGAATTGTGTACAGGATAGAATATGATCCACATGATTTCTTCATACAAATGTGGACTTTCCTTTACAAAAAAAGTATCAATATTTCAGACTTGCAAAAGAAACTAATATTTACAACAGTCTTTAAGATGCTTGAATCCCCAGCAACAGTTCTTGTCTCCTGGTGATGGCACAGTGGGCAGTTAATTGCCCAAGGACTCAAGTAGCACAAGTAAGCACAAGTATTTATGCAAGAGTTCCTGGCACTGATACTGGGATCAACAAATCATCTCTTCAGTCTTATTATTCAGTCAGGGCCACAGTTGAGCAGATATAAATAGTTGCTCTTGGAAACATTTTCCAATACACATGATTACAAAACAGAAGACTATATCTACAAATAACAAACTATACAAATACAGCATGAACTATAATACACTAATAAAAGACACCACCTTTTGTATTCAAATAAGTGTTGTACTTTAGTATTGGGTGCAAAATAAGCTAAAGCTGCAAATATTAGACAAGAAAAATATTACATACAATAAGTTACTTCAACATTGTAAGTGCCGATTGGATCAAAGAAATGACTCCCTTTCCTACTTGACAAATAACAGATAAATTCGAAAAAATAAATATCAACATGAAATATTACATGCCAATATAATCAATTTTGGCATGTAATCTTACATGATCCTTTTAATCTAATCTTTAGAGGAAGACTATAGACTATTTTCCTCAGAAACACATATTAAAATTTAAGAAGTTAATAAACAGGTCAAAAAGAAGCATTTGATAAATTGATAGTTTGGGAACACAGTGAAGCCTAGCAAGTTAAAAACTATTTAAACACTCTAAAACTTCACTTAATATTACTTGGTAGTAAAAATACTATTGTCTCCATCAAAACTTATGATCAACTGACAGATATGTTTTTATGTTTTTCAGTACACATACAATTTGATGAACTTTTTTCCAGGGTGAAAATCAAAATCTAGGAGGTTCTTTGCTTTACTGGATGGTTTTGTAGATGCACCATAGAGTATCTTCATTTATATATTTATATATATAAATATAATATATATAGAATCTGTCAGTTAATCATGACAGGTGATAGATAGAACTGCCTACACATGTTTTACTAGCAAGTAGTATACTAATGAGTGAAATTCTAGAGAAATAATGTTAGTTCATAACCATTTATAGATAATCTGAATAATTTGTCTACACTTATATAAAGAGACATTAAAAATGCTAGTGTTACCTTGTATAGGATTTGGAAATGATCACTTCGACCTCCCTTTTAAATATAAAAGTTAAAGTGAAACGGTATCAAAAGTACAAAAAAGATGCACGAGATGACGGATGACAGGCAACATTTTTACATGACAATTTCACAATATCATGATTTGCGCAACTTATATTCACACTTTCCAAAACAATATTTTGCTACAAAAAACTTCAAATCTAATGAAAAATTATATAAAAAACAAAGTCATTCACCATTGTTGTAGTAAAATTTTTACATTATAATACATCATAAAAAATACAGAGAAAAGAGTACTTGAAGAGATTTTCTTAAAATTTGTATTATAAATAGAGTATTTTTGTTCCACACCTCCCCACACAAAAAATTCAGTTATACACAAACAGGGTACAAGCTAAAAACAGTGGGATGAAAAGGTGAATACGTTTCTACATTCTAGATTACATTTCATTATTTTCTTACTATAACTTGCATTATTATGACACTTATTTCTGTCATCAATTTCAAGTACCATATGCAAGCCAAAAAAATCATTAACAAAACTTATTTTACAAATTGTGAAATAGACATAATAACAAAATAAGACATTTTACAAATTTTATGAAAATTTTACAAACAATTTTATTAAAATTTCAATTAAATAGCCAAAACACTCTGAATATTATGATGGTTTATGAGATGGAAATGGGAGATCCAAATGCTAAATTTTTTTCTTCTCACAAAGTTCTAACACAACTTTGCATAAAAAATATCCTATAATATTGAGCTTTTGTGTACATATTATAAACACCAGCAATGCATTTACCTAGATATTACTGAATCTGGCTATCAATAGTCTTTTAAAAATATGAATATTGAATGTAGTTTACCGGTAGGCCTGTGATGTGACATTTCAAAACAAAATATTTCTCTCTGGTCATGAGAATTTAAGATCATTATTGTGTGCTATTTACTTCTATTACGAGATGCATTGAAATGTTAGGCAGTCTGAATCTTCTATATATTACAAAATAAATGAACACAATTTACATGTAAATATATATGATGGATCCTGTTTTTCTCAATCAGTTCAATTAAGTATATTAACATCAACTGAAGCCTACCGTCAAACTTCTGTATTTTACAACATTCATAAGATATAGCTTCACAAACCTGTTCCCTCAGTTGGCAGTATTGAAAATAAAATTCCTATAATAAAATCAGTCAAAGCTCAGTACAATCAGGAAATATGGCGACTTCCTGCATAAAACTTCCTACTTAACTTACAGACTTGCATATACAAATAATGTTACATGATTATTACAACTTTCAACAAAGCAGACCACATGTCTGAATATTTCAACTATTATTCAATAAGTTCTCAGTTCTCATTACTCTCTCTCTTTCTTCCTTTCTCTCTATCTTTTCACAATTATTATATTACATATATTAAAAGATATACACAAAATAAAAATGTTGTACATTAGGCTAAATTTAGTCCTTTGAAGCGTGATGTCACACACCAAGATTTTGCTTCACACACGGTCCAGTTCCAAGCGTCTCCTGCCTTTGCAAGCAATGGGTGTCTTGTTTCAAAGTGTGCAGCATTTGAAGTTGTTTTTTATGCTGATCCTGTATTTGAAAAAGATTGATTAATAATTTACAAAAAACACAATAAATCAGTATGGAAAGATTGATAGATCATAAAATGAACAAAATATCACACAAACAATAAGTTATAAATATACAAAAACAACAACAAAATTTAAAATCTTTTTATTGTTATAATATCACAATGAAAATTACTTCAATCAAAATTTTCTCAGATGATACAGTACATATGTATTTGAAATTTAAAAAAAAGTTTGATTGCAGCAATCTGCATCAGATTAGTTTGTTTGCAGCAATAGCAACTTGCTCTCACTGAGGTGCAAAAAGAAAGTATAAAGAAAAAAAGAAAGAAAAGAAAACAGCGGTAGTAAGAAAATAAGAAAATAACATCTTTATTGCTCTTTTAGTTATTAAATACATTTTGTGGCATTTGTATACAACATAAATGGCCACAAGTCATTTAATTTGATTTCCCCCCCACCCACCTACTTTCCAGTTAAATAGAAAAATTAAATATGTCATTCATAATAATTACAAAATTTTTATGTAAATTAAAATATATAAATTAACATGTTGATGAAATTAAAAAAAATTAATTATTTACATTTCATTATGATTACAAAATATACAACTTTTTAAATTTTAAAACACTTGTTTTTATCAATTCTCCTCTTGAGAGTTGATCTTATTCCACATTATGATTTTGTTACGATGTTTAATATCAACATTTTAAAAAGTTTCTAAGATAATGAAAAAATGTACAAAACTGACTAAGGCAAAAGTTGAAACAGTTTCAACAAATATGTGAGTGAAATTTATGTTTTCGTTTTTTTCATTATTTTTAAAACTTTTTAAATTAAAGAAGAAATTAGTATCGCTTTATTATCAAGATTTCTGTAATATTTCATATCAATGTGCAATAAAAAGGAAATCTTGAAACTGAAGGGACACTATTGTCTTCTACAGTAGTTTCAAGATAGTTTTAAGTCAATAAATAGTTTCCAGGATGATAAAAAAAAACACTTAAAAGTCAATCAAAGATTGGTTGAAAAGTTTTGTCTTTCACCTTCAACAGTATCTTGTCCAATTCAGAAAGAAAATCTTTTCAGTATCTTCCTGAAAGGCAAAGGAAACTGCCAAAACTGTTTCATCTTATCTGTGAATAATTTTCAAGTTTTTTTTATTTTTATATTATCTATGTAACTACAGGAGAAATCTTCCAATTAATGAGCCAAAAACATGTGAAAATTTAATTATCGATTTATATTTTGTTTGAAATAAGCATAACAGACTTAACAAATATTTGCATTTATGTTACACGTGTTCCATATTTTTCAGAGATCAATGAAGAAACATCCTCATCAAACNAGACTTAACAAATATTTGCATTTATGTTACACGTGTTCCATATTTTTCAGAGATCAATGAAGAAACATCCTCATCAAACAAGTCTTGTACAAAACTAAAAAATAGCCAGTTATCAATTGATCCCCCAAAAGTGAGGTGTCAGGCGACAAGAGTTTTAAGAGGCCTCACCTTCAGGTGTGAAAGCGAATTTTGGAGTGTCTGATCTGACATAGGCACAGTGTCCAAACTCTGCTCCAACTGGTTCATCTGTGTTTCCTGGTACTTCATTCGAGTCTGTAGTACCTGGTGTTGAATTTGCAAATGATGTTCCACAGAGCTATATTGTACTACAGTAGAAGACTGATCCAGGTCAACACCTGATGCTGTAAGACTTATTGCATGACTTGAAGGAACACTCAAACCATCAGCTAAACTCGACCATTCAGCAGGATCTGCAATAAAAAAAGAAAGAAAAACATAAATTAAAATTATGTTCAAGATGGGAAGGGAGTATAATGTTTAATTTATTGTTTTGAAAATAAAGTAGACAAAACAAATAGTATTCAGTCAGAGGAAATACGAGATATAACACCTCCTTAAGAATAGAAAATAAACTTCTGAATTAAACATACTTGGTTCAGAAAATTATATCTCTCCTCAAGCATTTGATAAAAAACTTATTTTAAATCTGACTTCGTATTTCAAAATTACCACTTTTGTCCTCGCATTAAATACCACTGAATTTTTATAATTTCATACGAGTTGTAGATGGAATGCCGAAATGCTTTCAGTTTCATGTGAATTACTGGTGAAATTATATTGAGTAAATCTGAAGTAATCAATCGACTTGTTAGCAGGAATGTCCAAAGCAAAAATTTGACAAAAAGAATTATTTCAAAAACATTATTTTTTAAGTGTTTTCTGATGGAAAATGCAATTAAAGTTAATGCAGAATTTATACAATTTATGCAATTAAAGTTAATGCAGAATGTCTTAAATTCCAATCTCAAGACATTAATTTTTAAAAAATTCAGTGGAGGGACCTGCACACCCTGATATTTCTCTTTATGTGCTCCTCCCAAAATCAAATCCTGGATCTGTCCCTGCTTGGTATACCATAAAAAAGAAAAAGTAAAAAAGAAACAGAAAATCAGTTTTCTAACCAAAGAAAAAAGGGAACAGTTTCTTAAGCCAAAATTTACTCAAGATCAATGCACTTAACAATAAAGGTATGAGGAATGAGGAATGAGGAGCACAGTATTAGGGAAAAGTTTAAGTAGCAAGAGAATACAAAAAGCTCTTTGAGTTATTTTAATGAAAATTAATATGAAGTAGACACACAATAAGCAAAGTGACAGCAGTATGTCCTAGGAGGAACACAACATCATTCTGAAATAAATGCATAGTTTGAAAAAGATTGTATTAGAGTGTCGGTTGGATAAAATGAAGCAAGTATGAAGAAAGTGTGAAAATCACCACTAGAAAAAATAGGGAACTACTCAGCCAGAATTAAGCTATGGGTATTCCATGGAAAAAAATTTATCCATGAAAACAATTTCAGGAAGACCTTCCACAAGTTTGAATGTTAACACGAATTACAAGACATTGAATACTAAAACCAAAAGAAATTGTCAGTTTTAAACCAAAGAGAGTCTACTGAGCACAAAAAACACACATTCAAAAAAATGAAATGAAATGAAATGCAACAATAAGACCCCATGGATCAATATTTCTTACAAAGCAATTTAATAACAAACCTTTTATTATTTTTCCCAACCATGTGACTAAATAACCTGAAATTATATAATAATCTGAATATTCCTGAAATAGAATAATGTATAAAGAAAGTAAATCTAGAAATAAAATTCCTTTAAACCAAGAAATATAAAGTTGTCAGAGATGAAATCAGTAGCTTTGAATGACCATGATTTAAGATATAGCAACAAAACATTATGGAGCAAGGTATGAAGCATAAAATAGCTGTCAGAAACCTCTATATTTTCAATAATAAATTCAGAAACAAGTATATATTTAAGTTAATGAAAACTACAATGAAATCAAACACATCATGAGGTATGGAAGACACATTACAACACTAACTGAAAGACCATCTGCAAAGCTCATTTTGGAAAATAAAACATACTTTGCTCAAAATGTGATCAGAGTGTAGCCCATACAATGCAATTATTCATTGCATGAAACACTAAAAAGCATCCTAATGGCCTCTCGTCAGTCCAGAAACAACAGAAATTGACATGTAAAATACTAGAGCCAAGAACTCTTTAAAATTACAGCATTAAATTTGAAGCTCTAAAATTGTGATGCATATGTTTTGACAGTCTTAAATTGGTTAGATAAATAAACTCCATGGGTTCTTCGAAATTTTTTGAGCAAGAATACAATTCCCTTTCCAAACATATCAAAGTGCTGGTTGTTTTATACTACCTGCAGTAAATCATTGAGTTAAAAATCGAAAACCTCTCAGAGTATATCATGGAACCCCACTCAATTGGACTCCACAATTCTAATATCCACATATATTGCACCCATTCCAGAATTAAAACATGTTTGCAGTTGTTAAATTAAAATGAAGATACAAACTACTAACTGAGAGAAAATTTAATCGTAAGTCTCCCACATAGAAGAGTCTGACTCCTTCATCCCTTCCTTTCCCAATTTTGCCATAGGTTTTCCCCAGTTTTCCTTTCGAGACAGGCAGATTTATACATAGGCAGAAATGTCATTTATACTTTTGTTATTATTAATCTCAAATATTTACTAAATTTAATAGATGCAATTTATTTTGCAAATAATAAATGGGTAATAGCAAGTATGTATATGTTAAATAACTTCTTTTAGAAATATTAAAATTGCAACTGCTTTTTGGTCCTTGATAGAATTAATTGGATGGTTCCTAGATTGTTTTAAAAGAGAAAATTAGTTTATCGCTCCCAAATAATGCAATTTGAACAGCTTTTTTGAAAATAATCGAGATTTATTTATTCACATAGCAAACAATGCCAACAGACAATATCCCCTGAAGTTCAAATCTGCTGATCCAACTAATTAACTAACAAACAATTTTTAGAAATACCATACTAAGGATTCAATCAAAATCTATTTCTTGTTTTTTCACAAATGCAATGTACTGACAACAACTGCTAATTATGTATGTTATTATGTTTTTGGATAATACTCTATTTAATTTGGCCCTATATAGCTAGAATGTAATATAAATAGATGNATCCAACTAATTAACTAACAAACAATTTTTAGAAATACCATACTAAGGATTCAATCAAAATCTATTTCTTGTTTTTTCACAAATGCAAATTACTGACAACAACTGCTAATTATGAATGTTATTATGTTTTTGGATAATACTCTATTTAATTTGGCCCTATATAGCTAGAATGTAATATAAATAGATGACTGTCTGTCTCATTAATTTAATGTTTTATTAAGGATAAAACACTAAGTTGCTCTCTGAAAATAAGCAAAGGGCCATCCCATCAATTCCATTCAAGGGTCCAAGGGCAATAATAATATTTATAAAAGAAATTATTTAATAAATACATACTGTTATCCATTTATTATTCCAAAATGAATTGTAGATATAATGTTGCAGATATCAGATTGCAAAATGGTTCTTTTTGCCGATGACACTAATTATTATGTAAACACACCAACGCTCAAAATGTTTTGTCTAACCTTTCGACTTGGTTCCATGCAAATTGTCTCATTGTAAACACTGACAAAACAGTGTCTATGTCACTTCACAATAGTATCACAAAATCTTTACCCCAGGTTTCTCTTTCTTTAAACAGAACACAATTAAAAACTGTTACGAATACAAAATTCTTAGGTCCCCATATTCAAGACAACCTCAAATGGAATTGTCATGTTGACAATCTTAATTCCCAATTAAGCAAATTGTGTTACGCATTCTGAATCTTAGTTAATGCAGTTAGTCCATGTANCTTTCAGAATTCAGAAGAGGATAGTTCGGATAATTTGTAAATCTCACCCCCGAAACTCTTGTAAACCTTTATTCAAGGAATTAAATATCTTAACACTTCCCTGCATTTATATTTATGAAACAGTCATGTTTGTTAAGACCGAATTACTGAAGTGCCACCCTTGCTTCATATGAAACAGTCTCGTTAACAAACACTATACACGCAATAGTAGTAATATTCATCGCCCTAGAGTGTCAACCACTCTTTGCCAAAAAGGACCTTATCATTCGGGAATTGTTCTATATAATTCCCTGCCCAAGAATATAAAAGACATTATGAAATTGAATCTCTTAAAATCCGCAGTTAAAAACTACCTCCTGCACCAGTGCTTCTGGAATGTAAAAGAATTTATTGATTTTAATAAAAGTTAAATCCATCTTGTACTTTATCACGCCACTGCTGTAGAACTTTTTTAAATAACTTATAACAATTTCAAAAACTATTTTCTTTCATGATTGTGTTGTCTTATGGCTCATATTAATTTAGTTTTATGTGTACTCAACTTTGGCACGGTTGTGTATATTAATTCTGTAGCCCCTCCTGGCCCGGGTTTTTCTCCGGTTTTCCTTCGGGTAGAGGCAGATTTCTTATACAGGTTCTCTAGGCTTTGTCTAGGGGCATGTTTATTGTAATAATAAATCGTGAATTTAGTGTTATTTCAATTCTTATGATTTGAAATACTCAGAAATACTATAGTCCGATATTAATTTGTACATGTAAATTTTTTGCGTAAAATTACAAACATATTGACATTCTATTAGTATTATAACTTGCAGCTAACTTTTTATCTTATCTAAGAATTTTTGCTGAAATTTTTGAATCTACCTCTGCCTCAGGGCCCGTGATCGGAATTGATGAGATGGTCCCTTGCTTGCTTCCGGAGAGTAAATTAGTTTATTGTCCTCCACTTGGTCATACGCAGTTTGTTCTGCTTTTATGACAATAAATTTTTTTATTATGTGCAGTAAATTTTAGAGATTATAAAGCAAAAGTATTAATGACATTCCTACCCATGGAAAATTTACCACAACCTAAAGGAAAACTGGAGAAAAACCCGGGCTAGGATGGGGCTACACAGAATGAACATAACTGTGCCAAAGTAGCGTACTTTTAGAAATAAACTATAATTAATGAAAAGGGATAAAAACAACATGCATGAAAAAAGGAATTTTATCAATATCAGGAGTACTATAACAATTGCGTGATAAAGTACAAGAGGAAATTTCACCACATACATCATATGAAGCCATTTGGGAAACATGATTCACAGGGAAATTGGAACTCTCATTAATTTCTTTTATTAAATTCAGAAGCAATGGCATATTAGAAAGCTTTTAACAGTGGATTTAAAAACATTCAATTTATTTATATCTTATATATTTTGGAATTTTTATAATATTATTATTTTTACAAAATCATTTCTGAACGATATGGGCCTTTTTGGCAAAGAATGGTTGACAAACCAGGACAAGGAATATTAGTCTTATTACAAGTTTTGGGTTGTGTTCCTTCTAAAGCAGGGGTGGGATAATTCAGTCTTAACAAACACTACTACTGTATAAATGTATATGCAAGGGAGGGGAAGAATATTTAGTTCTCTAAATAAAGGTTTACATGAATTTTAGGGTGATATAATCCAAACTATTCTCTTTTGGATTCTAAAAGTTTAAATGCTCTGAACGGACTGATCCCAAAAGATAATGCTGTACTGTAATAAACATCTGCAAAATACACACAGCAGGAAACATGTTGACTAACAACGCTACTAAAATTCTAAATGCATAGCACAATTTGCTTAGTTTGGAATTCAGATTATCAATGTGGCAATTCCATTTGAGGTTGTCCTGAATATGAAGCCCTAAAAATTTGATTGTCTAGAGAAATTTTTTTTGGGTTCCGTTTATCAAAAGTGAAGGAGGAAGAGATTTCGTTACTCTATTGCAAAATGACATTGATCCTATTTTATCAGTATTAATGATGAGATGATTTGAATGCAACCAAGAAGAGAGGTTAGATAGAATTTTTCATGCATTGACGTATTCATATAGGAGATTTGTATCATCAACAAAGAGCAAAATTTTGCAATCAGGTGTGGTGGATGACATATCATTTAAATACACTAAAAAGGATTGGGCTTAAAATTGAACCTTGAAGAACTCCACAAGTAAGTGAATTTGTTTCAGAAAGATAAGAGTTGAAACACTTTATTTTCAACATGAGAAATTTCAACTTGCTGATGCCTATCTTTCAAGTTGGAAGTTAGCCACTGATGCGCCAATTCATGAAGGATGCATGAATACGATGATGAGAGAAGAATTCAGTGATCAATCACATCGAATGCTTTACATAAATCATAAAAATTCCTTGAGAATTATCTCTATAGTCAAGAGAATTGGTTACATTATTTAAAAAAGAAAATATGGTGCTGTTAAGGGATTTTCTGAAACTGTGCTGATTGCTGGAGAGAACATAATTATGTGATAAGAAGTCTAAAATTCACTTATAGAAGAAGTGAGTACATAGTGAGTAACAGCTGGGAAAAGAAAGAAATAACTCCCGGGGAATGCTGAGTGAGTTCAGCTAGTATAGTATAAAACAAAAGACTAAAATGATTTAAATTTTTACACTTAATAATTGCTCCATCAATTATGTGAATGTAAGATCTTCACTAGAAAGACTTAAAATTAATTAATTCCACAAAAAACAACTCTCTTTCAGAAAAGATGGAAAGGCTATCCACATAGGTATCAAGGTTCAGATTCTAGTCCATAATAATAATAAATTTATTGTCAAAAACCAGTACAAACTGTGTATGACCAC
>NNCF01126618.1:533509-567957 GCA_002313205.1 Laupala kohalensis | reverse complement strand
GTTAAAATCAATAAATTCTTTTACATTGTAGAAGCACTGGTGCAGGAGGTAGTTTTTAACCGCTGATTTGAACAGATTCAATTTCATAATATCTTTTATATTCTTGGGCAGGGAATTATATAGAACGATTCCCGAATGATAAGGTCCTTTTTGGCAAAGAGTGGTTGACACGCTAGGGCGATGAATATTACTACTATTGCAAGTATTGTGTTCGTGAATGAGACTTTTTCGTATAAAGAAAGGGTGGCACTTCAGTAATTCGGTCTTAACAAACACGACCGTTTGATAAATATAAATGCAGGGAAGTGTTAAGATATTTAAGTCCTTGAATAAAGGTTTACAAGAGTTTCGGGAGTGAGAATTACAAATTATCTGAACTATCCTCTTCTGAATTCTGAAAGTTTGAATACTCTGACCGGAATTACCCCAGAAGGTAATGCCGTAATGTAAATGGGAGTAAATGTTTGCAAAATATACGCTACAGGAAATACGTGGACTAACTGCGTTAACTAAGATTCGGAATGTGTAACACAATTTCTGTATCACAAGACTTTTTGGATCTAATGTCTTGGGATCACTGTTTGAGGTACTATGACCTGATACAAATAATTTTAATACATACAGTTTCTTTAAATATGGTTTTCATTTGATAGGTGGCAGATGGCTTTACTTCAACATCATTTGCTGCTACAGGGAAATCTCAGAATGAAGTACGCAATAGAGAAATTTTTTTAATTGTTTTTTAAAAAGTGTGTTTTATTGAAAACACAAGTTGGGGGATAATTAAGGCTATATCATGAGTTGCAATTATTTAACTTCTTTTCTTCATCTAGGCCTATTGCTATAACATTTGAGCCCTAAAAGAATCAACATGAGCAAGAAAATCTAGAGTCAAAAACAATGTTTTACACAATCTCCATGTACAAAACAATTTGAAATTACTACCTAATAATGGAATAGATTTGAGGAACAAGATGAAAAAAAGAAATATGTTAGTATATGAGTATTATAGGGAATACTATACTTTTCAGTTTCTAATTCCGTAGAAGTAATATAAAACTGAAGTCCATATTCCTGAAATTTCACTATAGTTCTAATAATACATAAGAACTTCCTTTTTTTTTTGATAAGGCTTATTTTTACAGAATAAATGGTACATGAACTTTGAGACATTATTTGGACAAGCAAATGAAACAATGAGTTACAATACCTGGTAAGGACTGCAAAGGAACTGAATCTGCTTCAAAATTGCTGAACAATGCTTCGTCACACAGATTTCCAAGATCTTCCAGGCTTTGGTCTTGATCAGTTAATGCACTAGGACTGATATAAGGAGTAGCAAATGAAGGATCTGCTAATGGACTATGGGTAGAAGGTACTGAAGCTGATGGCCACTGTCCTCGATATGCAGGTGAAGGTAACAGAGCAGGTTGTTGCACTCGTCTCGCAACTAATGCCTGGTGCTGTTCCTCAGGAGACAACATGGGACACTGAGATACTTCTACTTCCAGGGCTTCAGTCAAACTTGGGGGTTGAGAATCTCGCCGGCGTAGCCTCTGCGTTCCAGTATGTAACCTTTTCGAACTAGAACTATTGCCATCCAGGCTAATAGCTCTCTTCAAAACTGAAACTTCCTTGAACCCCCAACGATTCCTTTCAGATAATTCATTAGTGTCCATGGAAGTTTCTGAAGGATTACCTGCCGTAGTCAAGACAGAGACTCGCTCTGTGATGACACTTTGGGTCTGTCTGAGGACAGTGGGGCGCTCCATATGTGTAGAAGCACTGTTGGGGCCAGTGATGACACTGGGGTACTGAGGTACAGGAGGCGACACTTGAGGTTGGGCTGGGGCAGGAGGTGAGTGAATGGCCATGCTGGCAAACTGTGAAGAACCCGGACTGGATCCCTGAGCAGGACTCAAGGCTGTGTCAGAGCAAGGGTTGGGCTGGATAAAATGACGATCTTCCAAGTGAGCAGGGCTAGGTAAAGGTCGCTCAGGAACAGCCATCTAAACAGACATTGGGATATAAAATTAATTCCATTGTACCCATCTTTTACAGTAATTCTAAAGTAACATAACTTTTCTTTTCCCAAATAAATTTTTATCAACATATCAATAAGCAAAACTCTTTATGTGAAGGTTAGTGTTTGAAGCAGTACCTAAGATAGAAGGCAACAAAATAATATCAATATCATTCTAATGTATGAAACTGCTGCATAAAAATCTTAATAATTATGAGTATGCAGAGTTTTAACAAGTATCATTACAAAATTTTGAATTGATGAACCGTTAGAATTCCAGACTGTAATGAGAAATACATACACTAGTATTTTGAGTCTATTGAACAAAGCCTTTTTCAGANTACACTAGTATTTTGAGTCTATTGAACAAAGCCTTTTTCAGAGCAGAACTAAAGTTATCACACAAAACCTATCCAAATAAAATTTTTACGGCACTGGAACAGACGTTCCTTGTCAACAAGATAGTTAACAATTTTTCTACAATTCTATTAACTCCTCTTACTGAGGCGACATATTTTCTCTCTTCCTTGTTATTTCTCTTCACAAGCACTACCTATACTGGGTAAAGCATGCCAACATTTGGGTAGTGCTGCTACTAACTTCACACCTTGTCAAATTACATATTTTATAATTAAAAGATACAACAGACAATTTTTTCATAGACAAGAAAAATAGAATTAAGAATATTTCATACTATTCATTATACTTAAAATGTAAAAAAATCTAATTAAATTATCAGAGGTAACAAACACATTATCTGTCGCCTTCAAACTATGTACAGAGTATTTTTTCAGTTTCAACATTCTAAGTCATTTTACTTATTTGGTTTATGATCCTTTTTGGAAACTGATGATTGATTGAAGTGTCAGATTGTGTTTATGATCTATTGCACAACACTAATATCGACTATTTTACCATAGATTCACCCTAAACATGACTTTAATTCATAAAGTTGATACACAAATTAATATTACTGTTATACAACAGCATTTATTGCTACACACAAGAATCAATCATTAATATATATGTAAATATAAGAGACTGATATATGGAGTCTTACAATAGGAGGTGCAATGAATCCTGGAGAAACAGCTTTAGCAAGGGGTCCTCCAGTTTCAGTTATTTGCTGGCACTGGGCCACTGTAGCTGCAAATCTAATTTTCATTTCTTTTATCAGACGTTCACCTTCTTCTTCCCTAAAAAAGAAAAAAGAAAGAAAAAGATATTTACTTAAAAGTTTTAAATAATTTCTGTCCTTAATTTTAAATACAGTGAACCTCACTACAACTTTCCTCCATACCATATTTCCTCATTATAGAGTCATCATTAATAAAAGTAAGAAAAACATAGTTTCCTACATGTATCACCTTTTCTGTATCATATTTTCCTTCATATAAGACAATTTTGAACCTTTGCCATCACATTTCCCTCTTCATTACATTTTTAGGGAATAGATCAATTATAACAACTTTAACATCTCCAACAGAAATACTCAATGAGCTACAATTTCTGAGTGCAAGGGTTGAATTTGTGGTTACTTTCTCGAATGGTGCCTAAATTGTTCAAAATCAATCACATTGAAACAAAAAGCTCTCAGAAGATTTTTGGGACCAAGTGAAAGTATACAATAGATAACTGAGTTCTCATGTTGTTAATGAAATCAATCCTCTTGATTCAAGGTTATCTCGGAAGTTTCCATCACACAATTACAGTAAAGTGTTACAACCATCAGAGTCTTGCAATTCTTGTGATTTAGTGATTAGAAACAACATTGATCTGATTTGAAACGTAATTTTCCACGTTTTCCTTGTGTTAAGCATTCATGTGATTATGTCAATGAATGCATCATGAAAGCATCTCTGTTCACGAAATAGTGGAAATACACAAAAGATAATGCAAACAGTTTCTTTTTTCTTAATAGGATGCACTGTTTGATCAGGGTGTGCACACCATCTTGATAGCTGCCTAAATGTACCATAATTGATTCTGAATTGTCAGCGTAAGGGTGTCAGAAGTGTACAATGAAGACCACAGAGCACTAACAGAGTCACTGCAGAGAACCACACACCATATTAAAGATAGTTGAATGAACTTCAGTGCCTCAAGGATTGCAAATTTCTCAGCAGTGTACACGGTGCAAAAGGAATGGAGGCGAAAAGAACGGGTGGCACTATGGCAGTGGAAAGCAGCACCAACGGAATTATTAATTGCTGAGCCCTCAGTGTGAATTATATCAGCCTCCACAATCACCTTTCTT
Source organism: Laupala kohalensis (assembly GCA_002313205.1). NCBI lineage: Eukaryota > Metazoa > Arthropoda > Insecta > Orthoptera > Trigonidiidae > Laupala > Laupala kohalensis. The sequence continues at coordinate 563,677 of NNCF01126618.1, read as the reverse complement.
ATGGAAAACACAATGTTCATCCATACTTCTTGTTAAAAAATTATATCAGTTTCTCACAAATTTGCACTAGAACTACAATTCAGCCATTTTGAATTGCCTTGTTCTCAGGTTGTCTATAATGAAAGAAGTTGTCAGATCCTGAAAGCTAAGTGCTGATCAAAAAAATTTCTTAAAAAAAAATAGGCTGTTATAATTTTATGTTTTACACCATACATTGTAGTTGAAAAAGAGTAAACAACAATGTTTATCATTATGGTAAAAACATAAAATAGTATTTGTAACAATCTTTTTTTAAAATTTGTTCAATAAAAATGTTTTACCAAAATGATGAACATTGTTTTTGATTCTTTTTTCAATTTTGGGATGTACATCATTGCATGGAAAATTATTTCTCAGAATATGATTGCTAATAATTACAATATTATTTTTTTATTGCTCATGTTACAAGTAAAATTATGACATTGTAAAAAAAAAAAAAAGGATACGGTTGCCTACTGACTAGTCACACACAAAATTTAAAAAATGTATGACATATAGTGAATAGGTTATAGGTCTAATATATAGCTAATTCTATGCTTTGTTACCATATTTTCCATTTCCACAATGTCTTGAAGTAAGCACTATGTGCTCGCATGGCCATTAGCCAAAGTTCTGTCAATTGTCCATTAAAAGACAGGTCTCATACCATGAAATGCAATTATAAAGTTCCACATTGACCCTCAGTGCACTGAAATACAGTGTCACCAAAAGGACATTTTTTTGTTTTATTAGATACAAAAGTAACTATTTTTTGGCAGCACTGAGGGTGAGTCATGCAACAAATGATTAATACTGAGTAGTACTACACAAGTTAAACCCCAAAACTGTGGCTTATCCTCAGTGCATGGGTCTATGAGGTCTCAGATATGGCACTTTTTCACTTTCCATGACAAACTTTGGCGAACCCTGCCAGGTTACACTGAAGGACAACCATGAAATTTACAAAATAATTCAATTTAGCTACTAAAGGTCATGTTGTAATCACAAGAATTACTTTGGCTAATGCTCAACGCACTGAGATAATAGAATATAGAGAGAAGTCGATTGGAGAAAAATACTGGGTCGCGACCCGCTTTAGGAATTTTTGTGGGTCACAAAACAATTTTTTGGGGAAAAAAATATAGGTGTCTTCTAAAATCATTAGAAGAAACCACCATAAAAAATTCCGCAAAAATTAAAAATGGTGTGTATAATGACAGCCCCATTTCTGCCTCATTCTTATAAAATCTGACTCTTAAATATAACAATGCTGTTGATAAGCCCTAAATAACCCCCCACCCCCCAAAAAATAATACTTTGAGGAAAACCCCCCCCTAAAAGCATCAAACAAACAAACATTTTAAATAATAACTAATTAACATAAATACTTAGATTAAGAATCTATTAATCGTACTTGAAGCATCAATGACTCTACCAATCAACAAAAATATAATACATATGCAAACTTTAATTAATAAAACTATGATGTTCGTTATTTATCTCATCAGTAAACAAGCTGTTTTTACCATTTAAAATCATTTCATTGATTTTAATTAGTATTAATAGCAAGGGCTCTAATGACCTTGCCGTTGACGAGTCCTAAAGCCCCCCCACCCTTTCCAAACAAAAGTATTAATAGCCACATTACTTTTTTCACAGAACAAATCATTAGATAAAACTATAAATGTACTATATTTCACCATTTGTTGAATAATTTTTATTCATTTAAGAATTAGGATTTATGTTGTTGAAAAAATATAATAATTATAATTATACATCTAAGATGTAAACTGTTGATTTTTAATAAATGAGTGTCAAGAACAAGTTAAGAAATGAGTGTTAATTTTATACTATTGATAAAAATCAATTTATCTGTACATAATCTAATAGTTACATACATATGTATCTCGTACATTAAAAAATAAAGAAGAGTAACGTACGTTAATAATGAGTTTATGCAGATAAGAGCATCCACTTCACCACTCTTTTTGTTAAATTCCAAGAAACCCTGGGTGCGAAGATAAATATATCGCCCAGTTTTTGCTTTCAGTCGATATGCACTTCCACCGGCCCCTTGTCCCAAATCATACACTGAAAAAAAGAAAGCAATTAGATTAGCAAAACTAGACAAATGACACAAAATAAGGGTAGTGATGAATGGACAGTAGAATGATTAAAAAACATACAACATGAAAAGAAAAAGAAGTTAATAATTGCACAATCAAGAAATTTTAGATTTGAGGTAAAGGACACTTACTCTGCTGAAGGGCAACCACAGTGAAGTTAACATCATCTTTATGCATGAATTGAAAGGCAGATAATCCACTAACTTCATCTGACAAGTATCCAGCTACCATAGAAATCCTATAGAAATATTACAAATAGAGCAATTAAAAATACATTTTCTGAAAGATAATAGAGTTCAATAATCAGAGAAAAAACAAACTTGAAAGAAAAAAATAATTGATTGATTGTAAGAAATACAAATACTCATTACTCTTTCATAACAAAAAATAGATCAAATTTTTGTCGGTCTTGTATTATATTCCAAGGAAATCAATTGATGTTGAGAAATAATATTTATGGGAAAGTAAATGATTTTCAAAGTTACAATAAAAATTCTAAAACAGTTTAACAAATGTAAAGAATGTTTGAAATCACATACCTGTGATCACTATAAGCAATACGGCCATCTTTAAAGTGGCGAGTGACATACTCCTCACGAGTAGCCTCCAAAATTGACAGATCACTTATACTTCTTTCCTTATGCTGCTGTATCACAGCAACCAGCACTATGTCATTCGCACTGGGTGTTGGAGGCTCTGAAATAAGAAGAAAAATTTAAAGATGACGTTACCAGCATATTAAGTGCACACCAAACTGAAGTCTTTAAAATCAATCATATATTAGGACTTTTAAAGTAGACTTATCACTTTATTATCACAAGCTAACATTGCATATAATGAGACAAGCATCTGATGTGAATAATATACATTTCTGTCACACCCTATTTTCTTTTTGCCTACAAAATCTATATAACACTTTGACACCCATGAGTATCTATCAGATACACAGGGAAACTATACCAACATCTTGTGAGTATCTGAGGGATACTCAACAGTTGATCTTTTTCTTTACTCATAATATTTAGTTCAACAATCACCATAGCCCAAGTTTGTTTTATGTTTTAAATGGCTTCCTTGAATGTCCTAAAATACAGAAATATTAATACAGGTAGTTAATTCTTGAGGGAATTCATATAATGTCAGAGTATAAATAAAATAGTGGACCCAGCAAAGAAATGGAGCTAAATTTTATCTAGTCCAACGTGTATATTCTCTTTTCACAGACAACTTAAAAATTTTTTTCTTCTTACAGAAATGTATTGGTGATACTAGTCAAACAGAAATGTCTAAAAATACTCATTAGAATAAAACAATTTTTTATTCTAATAATTAGCAATAAAGTCAAAATGGTTCGAAGGTTCAAGTTTATAACAGACACAAATACTGTTGAATTAAAAATGCAGCTTAGTGAGCTGATATAGCTGAAACCCTGATGTTGCTAATTGCTGCTAATTGACATATTTTCTGGAATCCACCACCAGTCTTAGTTCACCAGGGCCAGGACCTATATATTCCAGCATCAATGTTATCTGAGTATTTGAGAGAAACACAGGTTCTCAAACCAGACACATATATGTGTATCCTTCAGATACTCAAAGGTCTCATGAAAAGTATTCATATGTATCTGTCATATACTCACGGGGGTGAATGCATATTCATGGAAAATTGTAACTGAGCTGGTTTGAAGATGCTATTCAAGTGGGTCTGGGAGTTGAAGTGTTAATAATAGTATTACATAAAAATGGTCCATTAGTAACTGGTACATTTAAATGGTCTACTGGTTGGTGTGCAGTGCATGTTTTAAAAATGGAATTGGGTATACAGAGGCAAAAATAGTTTATTCATCTTTTGTAATAAATCACAAGAGTCAAACCTCTCATATTTAGTTAATTTTCTTTATTGTATAACTTAGGAATAAAAACTTAGTGTTTACCTGGAGGACGACGGGCATGAGTACGCGGACCGGTAGGTGGGGGTGGGCGACCGGGCACGTGCAGGTATCCCACAACAGAGAAGGGCTCATAATGGGCGGCGTCGCCGCGCGACACGGCCCGTTGCGACAGATTGAGAATGAAGCTGCGGCGTTGGCGCTGTGGCCCAGCAGAAGCGCTGGCGCCATCACCGGCCCCCGCGAGGGCTGCGGCTACGCTGGTCCCGCTGGTGGAGGGCGCAGGAGAACCAGCGCTGGCGCAGCTGCTGACGGGCGAAGAAGCCGTCACCGCGGCAGAGGGCGCGAGCGTAGGCGTGGGTGCGGACGCGGACGCAGAGGCGGACGAAGAGGAGGGTGCGGGTGAGCTCAGGAGCGTGGACGCGCTGTCTGCGCTGCTCATGCTGTCGTCGCCGGAAGCTCCACCTATACAACACATACGTCCATTATTCGTCGGCGACGAGTAAGATGAAGGAGAAAGTAAATTGATGGGTCGAAGTCATTGTCCCATATACCCATGGGGTTCTCAGAGGGTAGAACACCGTAATTATTACGCCTCGGCACTAGGAGGAAGAGATGTGGCCAGCATTTCGTTCCGGCCGGTTAGACACCGTACTTGTTTTACAGCTGGTTGAGTCGGCCTAGGAGTAGGCATGAACGTTGAGATGAGATGAAAAATCCCACACCCCGTCGAACGCCAACCGTCCAGGCAGCAGTTCAGCGCTTTACCCCTGAGCCACGCTGACTCAATGTATGGGTAGATAAGAGAATACAACAATCAGCGATGTCAGCACACCGACCTGATGGCAGTCAGTTTGAGGCGAGGGCTACCCAGAAGACGAAAGTTATAGTTTCGTATCCTATGCAAGGTAAGGGTGTTTTCATCATGTGTCGTACCCGAGGAAGAATACAGGAGCCACCATGGATTGCATTACAGTCAAACCCATAACCACTATTACTGAGAATAACATGTCGTAGGGGCGCATAAGGTTGCCTAGTCTTTGGATTGCAACCAAAAGAAGTTGTAGCGCTTTTCTAGTAAGATTAGCCATTATACTGATGTTTTTGATATTAATGAACTATGCAGCAGATATAAACAATGGAGAATGGGCGATATCTTGAGTCTCGCGATAGTTCTCAAGAACAGTAAAGGTGAGTAACCTTGATTTCTCCAATGAAAGAAAGACTAGTCGTAGAGATTCTTTAAACGAACTCTACATATTGTCACTTTACGGAACATCCAAAGATGCAATGCATGCGTATCTGTCCAATCAGATAGTGAGATATTTTGTCGTTCTCAAAACGTATACTCATCACACTACTTACAAAATAGGATTCAGCGTAAATAATACAGTATAATTAACAATACTCCACGCGTATTAAGTAGTTGTTGGATTTCAAAATACTCGTTTTAGATGATAGTTTTAGCAGCATTGACTTATTTTTCAAGTATGTACATATATTTACAGAAATACGCGTGGAATCTTGGTGGCTAGTCATGAAAGGTGCAACTAAGAACAATTTTAAAACAAACTCTTATCCTAAAGTGGTTCATTCAATGCTGTCGTCGAAAAAAATTCCTGCCCGCGCTTCAATAGACAGTGATTCTGAGACACAAAATAAAAGCTTAAAAAAGTAGCTTATTTCATTGTGCGTTGATATGTTTAGAGCACCGACTAATTTTTCATTACAAGAAGAACAAGAAATGACCGTGATATTTGACTTTCTCGACCCTACTCGTACTTAGAAAGTTTACAAAATCGAACTGGCTCATCACTAGAATTTTTTTGTAACATTCTGTTGAAAAATGTTGCAAATACACATTGTAGATTTTAAAAAAGCTTATCGATAAAAAACATTCGTAGAAAATTATGTATTATGTTTTATATAGCGATGGTCATATGTAAAAATTTGCACTATCGAATAGTTCAACTAACAAAAAATTATCTTTTACATAGGCCTTCTGGATTACATTAGCTTCAAGTGCAAACTCGTTATCTGTATTTTTACGACTGTAGTAGCGTTTTACCGGAAAGCTAGCCTTAGAAAAAACCCAACCACCCCGCATGCATTCCAATGTACTACGTACTGCTTTGTCGACTGAGTTTCGTAATCCTCGTAGAGGAACGTTGTGTAGATTTAGTGTTCAAATGGCAAGCAATGCTTGCACTTACCGGGAGACGCGACGGCGGTAGCAGCGGCGGTGGTGCTGGGCGCGGGGGTGGGTTGCCCGTCAGGTGTGAGCTGCCGCCGTAAGTCCTCGTGCTGATTAGGCGCCGTGAAGTTGGACAGCAGGTGGCCCAGCATCTCATTCTGGAACAAAAATAACGCCATTTACTCACTGACACACTTTGACGCTTCACTTAGAATGCGGACATAGTAGCAACATAATACTGCGAGTGCGATGTCAAGCAAACTTTCAAGACTACAACAAGATTTTCTGTACGTTGGACTCACAACATTAAGGCCCGAAAATGTTTCATATTATTTCAAAACCAAATTTTGGAATTTTCGATATTTCAATTTTCAATGGGTTGGGAACGAAATATTTTCCGCGTGTCATCCTATGTGACCGACTTATTCACCAAAGCAGAAAGAAAAAATTTTAAAGAAAGAGTCTTGAAATTTTCGTATGAAAACGTTTAACTTTTGTGTAAACTAAATCATAGCGAAGGGTTAAATGTATCACAATAAAATTTCCCGTGCAAAGCTGGGTTGGTCGGTTAGTCTTCAACTATCATCTGCACGGATATTTGTCACAGTTTATCACAACCGTCATCGAACTACAGGAAGAGGGCACATTCCTCAACATATTTTTCATGATTTCCGAGTTTGGTTTGAAACAATGAAATTTTGTGTACGAAAAATTCCTCTCATAACGCGAATGTAAATCTTAGGCAGCACTGATTTCGAGTTTCAGACCCTCATAGTTAGATGACGCACTTACTCGCTTAAAAATGACTGACATCGAAGGAAGCCTTTTAATAAATGGCTTTCTCAACTGACACCGAAATGCGAGTTGATTTGAAGTTACATCCATTACGTAATTAATTTAATAATAAGAGTCACATTAAGAAACTACCATTTTCAGAAGGATAATTAGATCGTAACGATGCATAATTTCAATTAACCAGCGACTTGACAAGACGACATAGAAAAAAAATAAATTAATACGTCACGTATCTTTAGAGATCTGAGTTGTACCGATTGTAAATTGTCGGCTTCGATTCCGACAGCATAACCAAAATTAATTTATAATTTATATAGCATTATCTTCATTTATGACAATAGCAATGATATTCAGAAATACTGTAAAAAATCAGAAAGGTATTTCTTTACGTTCAGGTGCGTAGTACACCGTGAAGTAAAATATTTTGTAATACACATTTTAAAACTAATATAAAACACTTTTCTATACTATTTTCATTATCGTTTAATAATTATTATTGACACTATACCTTATACATAAGTACTCTACAACGAGAAACCCAACTGTCTTCTTCTCAATTCCTCTGCCAAGTCATTGTCAGGTGGAAAAGTAGGTTTCACAACCTGAGCCTCACCATAAGACATTAAATAAATAAGCAACTTAAACCCGCATTATTGGTATGTATAATGTGTACGCTGCCAAACTCATCCCTGTAGTGTAATATTCTTAAACGAAATTTGCATAAAATTACAAGGAAAACTTTTAAAATAAAATTTAAAGAAATGAAATTCGTCTTAATTTATACTTTAATGATAATGCATCATTATTACAAGACCTCTATTCTGTTAGCTCTTCAACAAGGAAACACAAGTTTGCACTAACTTACTATAGCGGAGGTCCTGAGACCACTTTCAGTCAATCCCGATAACGGAAACGGGCCTGAAAATGAATTACAAGATTTGACCCAACATACTTACTAACACGTGAAGCTAAATAAAAGCTAGTAAAATTAATAAATAAATAAAGTAATAAATTTATGGTTAATTAATCAAACTAAAATATATTATTGAATATGGATTTGATATGTATCGAAAATTTCTAGAAAATCTATCATGGATCTTAAAATTGATGGAAAAATTTGATCGTTTAGATAGGTCCCTCGGAAGGAATAGTACGAAAACAAAGGAATAAAAACAAGAAAAAAAGTGTTTTATTTTGAGAAGAGAGGGGAGTTAAATTGTACACGAAACATTTAACAGTCACGTGGATATGTGTCAACTTCTAGTGAAAACTTCAAGATTGACACCCGATTTGCTACTGAATGTGACAGCGTGAAGAATCTTCACATAAAAAATCTATCTTTCAAAGAAAATAATCCAAAGACATCACGATCGAAGAATCAATAGAAAATAGGCGCGCAACTGGTTTTTCGTGCCTTTTTAAATTATTCGAAACCACATGCTCGAGTATTCGTTAAATCCACTTCCAGATGTTTTCTTCGGTGATCTAACTTTTTAACACTCAGAAAACTGAATGCAGTCTACATGGCCTTCATAGAAGTAAAAGACTTTGAGGAGTAATGGTCAACCACAATTTCCGATCAGCTGAAAGACATGCCGACGACCATCAGGTTTGTTCTCAACTACTCGATACGCTATGTGTATCAAGGTATAACATTACTTGCGCGGTTACGCTTTAAGAACAAACCACAACACAAAACCTTTGTCCTAGATAAAATGTCATGCACTACCTTGAACTTGAACTTTCAATAAAAATGAAAAACTCAGAGAAAAATGAAACTAACGACAAAACGCAACTCTTCATTACGCTGAAATTAAGAAAATAACCCTCAAAATAAAAATAGAAACATATCAACTGCAAGTCAGTCAAATAAAAACAATATTATTTTATCAAAATGTTTTTTCCTAAAAGCGCGAGAGCGTCCCCCGTTCCAATGCAACATTCTATTTTTTTAATTAGTTTTTTTTTCAATTTCAGAATAAATGATCGATGGTCAAAACCTAATTTTTATCGTTTAAACACGTTTCCGGAGGCATTACCGTCGTCTTCAGGGGATCTTCGGAAAGGAAGTGGGCGAGTGTTCGCTTTGGAATGATAAGAATAATTTAATTGAAACTTGGGCAACTATATTTTCAATTATAAAGTCAATCGAGAAACTACCAAATTTATTTTTCAAATAAATATAATACAGCGAAGAACATTTGTATGTACTCGTGGTATCAGTAGTTTCCCCTATTTCTGGTAAAATCTATAACAAACAAAAAGAAAGCGCGGAAAGACGCATCTTTTTATATAACAATTGAACATTCCTTCCATTACCACAGTTAGTATTATTAGTTAATTCTTTAAACAATGTTTACAGCAAACACGCATAATTAAGACCGTATACACTAAATTATTAGATCGCGCATTACTTGAACTAGAGTACAACTTAAATATGTAAGCCATCAACTATCAATAAATTGCGGAACAAATTGTCAGTGCGTGGAAAAGGAAAAAAAAATCCTTCGTGACTCAGGTAGAAACAAAATATTTATAGAAATCTGCATACTTAGCAATTTTGTGTCGAAATTTTGAAAAATAAAATTTATATCATCAAATTCTGATGGTTCAAAGCATTTTACAGAACTTTCGGATTCCGGTTATTGCATTTTCCAGTCCCGTCGTGCTTCTTTCCCTCAAGGTTAAGCGAGTAAATCAACCGCGTGAACTTGTAACAACATTCCGCCAATTATCCTTGTCCCTTGCCCTTCAGCGACGGCAGCCTCATATACGGTAAACCAATGAACTAATGTTTTCTATTTTGTAACTGAGGAATGTACTTACATAAGAATTTTTTTCCACGTTTTAGGTCCCCAGAATTCGTCAGTTTATTAGCTAAATATAAAAACAAATGTTTATTTCGTTTAACTCAAAACGACATTGTCACTTTCAGTGTTTAATGGAATAGAACCGACCCTCATGATCTGGAGTACTTTTCATGGGATCTACGATCTCAATTATACAGTATGCACGATGTATCCGAAATGTGCGCGATGAAAGAGACGCGACAGTCTCCAATAGCATTACTCTTTCGTCAACCTCGCACTCACAACCCATATTTGCTGACGCCCAAAGGTAGGTACTCTGTACATACTGTGCTCTATTGGTATTCGACACGGGGAAAAATATGTCTCGAAAGCGACGAGAGGAACATACGGAGAAGTGTTGAGAACCAAGCGGCGCAGCGGTGAACACAGAGGAAGCGGTAAGGATAAAGGCAACGCTCGGAGCGCACAGCAAAGAACGAAGAACCCTCGGAGGTCGGATCAGCAACCGAAGCCTGTAAGAGCAACGAGTTGACATGATGAGAATATCTAAACGAGACCGGTGTTCGATTCCCCGCCGCTTCAACGTCGTAATGGGAAAACCACAGAGCAAAAGGTGGAGAGGTATCGCATGAACCGCCGCGCCGCTCCAGATCGAGAGACGCCGCCGCCGCCGTCGTCGCCAACGAGAGAGCGAACGATGGAACGACAGCGACGGGTCGGGTCAGGTGCGCGGCGGGGAGACGGGAGCAGAGCCGCCGAAGCGACAGGTAGGTCTAGCCGTTGCCATGGACGCCGCCGCTTGCTGCTGCCCTTGCTGTCGAGCGCAATCGATTCTCTCGCGCGCGCTTGCGAGGCTACCGCCTTCAACCCGCCTCCGCCACCGCCACCGCCACCACCCATAGCCAGGGGCTCATCAATGCGTTCGATAACGACGCCTACAGCCTTTGCGCGAACATCTCTACTTCCTTCGAATCGTATTTATTAGTCTCTCCTCCGTGACTACGTTACCCCGATTTGAGGAGCGGTATCCCTCGCCTGTTGCATGTAGGTCAGCGTGGGTTGCTGCGACGAGGCGCAAGGGCGCGGTTCGAGCTCCCCCACCTTCGATCGCGCAGCTGAAGAGGAAGCCCGCTGCGCCCACCGCTTGGACACCCGCCGACGCGAAGCACTAGCAACGCATACGCGTGGTAGAAATGGCAAGAGGGGGTACATCATGCATCACTGCCCCACAAATCTCATTTCATACAATTAATAACACCGTTTCGCACCGCTCTGGACGAAGCACAAAGGAGCACTCGAATGAAAACAGAGGGGTCGCCCATTAATTAAGGAATGCAAACTTTATAAGTTTTTACGCCCATCTCTATTACGCATCAGTACAAATACCTCCCAAAATTAGGCAACACTAACTCTACCTCCCAACTCCCCCACCCCACCCACCGAACAGTTCAAAAAAGATTTTATTGGTTTTCGGAAAATGTAGTGTCATAATTTGAAACACCGGATTGTTTGTTCGTTTACGTGCATCACAGTTTATGGACGGTCCCATACTCCAAATGAGTAATAGATCAAACATTTTAACATTCAAATAAACGCAAAAGTTATAACAAATCACGATCTTGCAAGCAATATATATTTAAGATGAAATGTGTAGCAGAATTCTTAGAATTATACATAAAATTGTGTCTGAAGTTTTTAAAAAAAATAAGGAACCTGGAAAATTTTCCAAGCAGCTATAAAAAATACATGAGATTTGAATATTTTTAATCTTTTAGAGAAAAGGACTTAGTTCAAATTACTTGTAGGAGAGTTTTTGACGGTTTGTTGCTATAGTTATACGAAAATTACAGGTGACAATAAGAAACATATCCATACTTGTCACAAGAGAAAAAATGATTTAAATATATTAACAAATGATGTAAAGAATAAATTTAAGTAATGCGATTTTAGTTTTTCAGAATTACGGACTGGTGTGTAGTCTCGAAACTAGAGCGCCGTTGATGTTACGCTTAGAATGAACTAAACCCCTTTCACTTAGTTCAGATAGTGCCACAGGCAGTGCTTAAAGCGAACCATAAAAATACATTTCTCTAATTTTAAAAAATAATGAAGATCCGGTGTTATTTAAACGAAACATTATTTTGTCCGAGTCTTTCGGCTACTCGAATGCTCTCCAAGAGAAAAAATATCGGATTCGCATGAAAACTTTGAAGTAAATGAAGTCATTTGAATATAATTATCATACATTTTGAAACTTATAAAATAACTTTAATATAATATTGCACAGACACACCTTTCCAATTGGACGTTCCAGCCATTAAAAGTAAACTTTAACAAAAGGAATGAAGATTAAATGTTTGTCATCTTCGAAAATGTGTTTAACTTCCAATAATTTCCTACTCACTTCATCTCTTTCGAGACGAAAAAAAGGGAAATTACTCTTGATTTGGTATAACATTTAATGTTTTTTTCAAAACTGTTGTATCGAAAATTTCGTTATGAGAGAATCTAATTTACAGTAATAAACAAACCATATACTACAATACCACGAATATCTTGATATTTTCAGGAAAAGACTTCATACGTGCTAAACGCTTTTCAGCAGCTGATTCAAACATAGAAATAGAGCCACAAAATTGTTCTGAAATGGAATTAACACATTTTGATTTTTAATTGATATAAAATAATTTATTTGAAATAATAAATGTTTCACATCACATACTTCCAAACTAATTAAATACTCACATTTTCTTAATTCAAAGCCACAGTACGTTGAACAAAAAAAAACAAAACCTTTCTTACATTTTTAGTCAAATCGATACACTAAAAAATTGTTGATTGATGAGGTGATAAAATGATATTATGTTTCATTAATGCTTCGTAATTTTTAGAATAGTTTAAAAATTAATTAAATAATTTTCACAGCAACTTTCACAACACATTGAAAAAAACTCGTAATATAAGGGAATTACAGTTCTATCTCACAAAGCACATAGCTAATGAGAGCGTACCTGCGAGTGTCCTAGCAACTTCTCCACATTCTCCGTGACGAATAGAATCTTGCCAGTGCCATGGGCGACCAATAAGAAGCCATCTAGGGTCTGCAGCATCTGCACACACAAAAACGCTTATTTAAACAAACAGGTATATAAACGACAAAACACTGGTTTTCAATTAACATCACTTCAATAGACGTTGCGTTAGCAATTTCATTAAATCCATCAGTTGAAGTAATGAATGTCTTAATTGGGATGTCTCGACAAGGTAATAACTTGCTCGTGATCTGATACTTATGAAAAAAAACTATTGTTGCAACAAAATTGTACACATTCATCATAGTATTATTTTTACTTTTTGTTCTTGTATAATAATATTTTCTACCTTTCAATGTATTTCCAATTCCTTGGAACACATCGCTACAGTACGTCATAACCAAGCTTTCAATTAATACAAATTTAGGTTCAATTAATACAAAACATTTAGTGATTTCAACAATAAAGAGAAAGCCGCAAGTTTGTTCCTGTGTTCCTCATATTTTGCTAATAACACATCACCTGTTAAATTCAATTAATCGTGGACTTTTACCGGTATTAAGCGCTATGTGTTAGTACGAATTGACGGAATAAACAGGAGTGGGGATACACACTGAAGCTGTTAACATGGGTGACAAATATCTACTAAAAAAATTACCCCTTTCACACATTTAAAAGTGAAATATAGTAATACTTTTGTTTTTAATTTGGGCTATACGGCTCGTCAACATAAAGGTCATTAGAGCCCTTATATACCAATATTCAGAAATTGGTACTTATACATTTTAATGATAACGAGTACAAATAAAAACCCAGATGATAACCCAATAAGTACGCGAGACAAGCAGAAAAAAAACACGTCATCCTAATTCATCCCTTTGAAATCGTAATTTTGAAAAATCCTTTCTTTGTGAGCACTTACAACGTAAAAGTAATATACTCTCTAATTTTCTCGTATTCCTAGTTCTTTATTCGTTGACAAGTCAGTCACTCGGGACAATGTCGCTTATAAGGATAGATATATGATATTACCAATATTAAATTGCGACACACATGTCGACCGAAAGCGACAGATAAATAACTGCAGTCGAATAAATGAAAATTTTCTGATGTAATATTAATGTAAGAAATAAAAATTTAATACCAGTGATTATAATAAATAAAATGAGCATTTTAATTTCTTAGCATTCTTCTCTGGCCCGCAAAACTTTCGGAAACTTTCAGTACAACTCCATGCGAGAAAGTTCGTCAATCCTCAGTATTACAAAGGAAAAAATGGACAAAGTTAGGCAGCATACGCCAACGGACTGGATATCGAAGTTAACAGGGAAAGGTTCGAGAAAATTAGCGAGGTAATGGTCCTTTTATGTATTTATTAAAACTACGTAATGAATTGCAAATGAATGCTTGAGGCGACGTGTTTCCATAACACGCAAAGAAATATTACGCACTTGATACATAAAGTGATCAAACCTATGTACCTCTTACCATTAAAAAAATTATCGCTAAGTGCGAGACTATCTTTATAATTCCAACAACATAAGGCGAGGAAACGCGCCTGTTTTAAATAAGCCGTCAAGCACTGAGATTCAACTACTTTTATGGTGAGTCGCTCAGTTCTCTAGCGTGCGAAGACTCGTCCGATAAAGATAGCCTTCGAAGGAACAAGTAATATTTGAAATGTAGTACATGACTGAGAAAATGTTGCACCTCCAACAGTACATAATGGCAAATCTGCCCGCACGCTCTCATGGAAAGATACATCTTTGTTCTCTGAGCTAGGTTCTATTAAATTGTCCTGAACATGTCATAATTTAGACATAAAAGAAAATGACTTACTCAGATGGGTATTCTAGAAGAAGAATCATGTAAAAATATGCACTCCTGTGAAACGTATGCTTTGCTGTTCGGATAATCGTGGAGAGATCAGCATAAGCACTTAGCCCTTCAGCCGGATCGTCTTTTATTATGCGTTATAAGAAACATCCGCATCACAGGCGGAGTGAGATTGGCACTACCTTTATCAACAAAAACAAATTATTATGTATCTTCTTTTGTAAATTTCATTTGTTCATTTTGATGTTCCTTGACAAAATAAATAACTTAAAATAACAATATTAAACAGTTCGGTCACAGCTCTTGACACGAGATCTGCAGAGAAAAGCACCTATCTCAAGAGAAGGAATCAACAAAATTATAGATGAATGATAAATATTATTCGGATATATTCTATAACATATCCAAAACAACGAAAAAACAAAACAAAACATAGTTTTTGGCCGAAAAAGCAGTTAAAAACAGACTTGCCAGCCTCATACGTTAGTGGAATCACCGTCTGACAAACTGATTAGATTTTCAAAATACGAGCCTTACATGAATATTGCGATGATTTGACTAGTCCAACAAAACACCTTGAAGGTCACGTCGTAATACACCGATTTCTATCAACTATAGTTCGGACTATATCCGCTTGAGAGAAGGATGACACATCTGAAGGGTTAAAAATCTAGCAAGTTGAATGTCTCATGGTTCCGTTAAAACAAGAGTGTTCTAGAGTGATCATTAAGTTCAACACACATCACCGCTCGTCAGCCAACATGTCGTTCTGGAAGAGAGAAAAGGCAAAGATGAAAGTAAATGAATAACATGTTTTTTTGGGAATAAGGTAGTATCCTTTGTAGTTAAAGCACAAATCGGTACGATTGAGTACCAATCCTGTGCTACACGTGAAATAATGCATGAATGAAATATCTAGAGACGTATTCAGTGGACGGGGACAGGCTTCTCTCCACTAAAAAATAACAATAAAATACAGGCATCATTTAAACAAATAAAAAAAGATAAGACACATGTAAAAATTACTGCAATAGCAAGTACGTGCAAATCTTGAATAAGACTGTAAAATTATGTCATGAAAATTAAGTACCTAATACAAAATTAAAGAACCCTACTTCAGTTAGGGTTAAATTAATATAAAATACCTCAAATTAATATAAAATTGCTCCAATTTTTAATAATGACGTCATGAAAGAAGTTGTTCGAATTGCATCTCTAAGAAATTTATTATTTGTCGGAACACCCAGAAAATAAAAACGAAAATTTTGTAAGTTAATATCAAAACACATAACAAAGTGCTCAAATCTGTTTTAAATACTTAGAATTTTACGCAGTCCCGTCATATACCAACCTTTCGCGAACCGGTACAATGAATAAATTCTGAGTTGTAACTGATTTCGCGCAGCAAGATGTGTACAATGGGAAGACTCCTGGGTCATAAGGGTTTTGCTTTCCGACGACGTAGTTTCCAGATTTCTATAAACTACGAATAGTATCACATCTCGCTCATCCTCTGCAACCTGAGTTTGAACAAAGCTACTTCATTGTGTAGAAGTAAAAGGACATTTTACCATACTTGTCATCAAAAATGCCCTCCGGTGGCTCAGTGACTAGCACACTCGCTCGTCTTCAAGACAATCCAGGTTCGATTCCTGGCGGGGCCAGAAAAAATTTGTAGGTTTTTAACTCAAGGTCCCAGTTTAAATACAGCTTTACGATTGAAAAGCAAACCCTCCTTCTATTTACCTCCTACGACTCTTAATGTCACTAACTTTTACTATTAACTACTGCTACTAACACCACCCTACTACGTGAGCCAAGTTGTTGGTAATCTCAGCTAACCGGTCCACCTACTAACAATAGCCCTACCACCCACCTCCTACATCCTATCGACCCATGTAGAGAAGCTTCAGTAACACGCTATATTTTCCATTTACAAATACTACAATAAAAAAAANGACTCTTAATGTCACTAACTTTTACTATTAACTACTGCTACTAACACCACCCTACTACGTGAGCCAAGTTGTTGGTAATCCCAGCTAACCGGTCCACCTACTAACAATAGCCCTACCACCCACCTCCTACATCCTATCGACCCATGTAGATAAGCTTCAGTAACACGCTATATTTTCCATTTACAAATACTACAATAAAAAAAAAGAAGCAAAACACACCACACCCTACAAGCACACAATTTAAGTTCGCAATGTTGCGAGTTAATTGCAATCGTTAAAACAAAAGCACAGCCCCATGAATAATTGCAACTTAAATGCAACGAAGAATAAGCAAAATTGTTAAATATCTACCAAGCAGTTGCTAATTCCTTGTCCGAGATCTTTAAATTCATCTCTCAATGCCAACATTATTAACCGAATATGACGTGGAAAGCTGTTGTGTTAATTTAGAAGAAAGTAAACGTTTAAATAGCTTTTGGCGCGAAAAACACGTCCGGCAAGATCAATAATTAGGAAATTCCTTTTTATTTGTAAATGGATGGCGTGGCTATGTTAATTGCCACAACACACACATTTTAGATATTGGCTCAAACGGGTTACTAGTTCTACAGTATGAATAGATATACATGGAGAAATACGACATAATAGCAGGTAAATTAACGATCAAATAAAATCAAAATCGAGAAAGTAAATGACCGAAATGCATTATACAGTTTCCTTTCTATACTATATTGTTACAGCGATGAGAACAAGTTTTGCAGAACTAATTGGGATAGACGAACCTTGATGAATGTGCCTCTAATGATGCATCGTAGCTCGGTATTTGAGAATTGTCGATTCATTAAACGGACGAGATGACTTAATATATTACTATTCCACGAATAAGCTGAATAAAGAGAACAAAAATGTCCCATTAGAGTAATTTTCACAGAAACCATGCCAGGGGCGGATCCAGTAATTGATCGTGGGTGGGGGGGAACTTTGTCAATTTCTCCTCCCTCTCCCCGATAGTTCCGAGGAATAACCCGTTTTATTAATAGTGGAAATAAAGTTCATTTGTGGCAGTGGAAGTATTTATTTTCTTCTCAGCCTTGTACTTACATTTGCGTGGTTCCTTTGAAATGGACTTCCGTATAAATTCCGACAATAAATTAATTTATTGTCCTCCACGTGGTCATACGCAGTTTGTACTGTTTTTTGACAATAAATTTATTATTATTATTATACAATAACATTGCGCTGCACGTAGAAATCATTTACCATACAGGACGAAATGAATGGAAAGAATTGTAATGCGACAAGTAATGTGAATCCCGGTGACGTTAACTAGGAACAGGGTCCTAGATATTGTAAATCCAACGGAAAGAATATTTAACAAGGTGAACGTGCTGCTTTATGTACAAAGTCAAGTCAAATTCCTGGGGGTGGGGGGACGATCGCTCATCGTCCTATCCCCCCCACCTATGTCCGCAACTGAACAACCATGCTCAATTATCACAACAGGAAAGCTTTGTCAACCAGGTATTTAATTGGTAATTAAGAAACTCCAAGATATATATATATATCCCGTTCATTTCCGTCAATATTTTTCCAAGAAACCTGTAAACCTTAGACAGTAAGACAATACTTTCTCCACAGTACACATAAGAAAATGTAATAATGAAGCGTATTTAAGGTTTAAGACGAGTTTGAATTATAAGATGTAAGGAGTTATGGGAAAAATTATAGTTCCAATTCTTCGCTGTATAAAGCAATTTCCAAAAACAACTCATTTATTATTAGAATGATGGAACGAAATTTAGGAAGCCTCCTCTTATCTTGTTTGTTTTTGCTTAAGAACTTAATGCAATTACATGAAGACTACACGCTGTTTAGTGATAGCAATCATAACATGAGTGCTTTACGAATGGATTGCCAGATATGGTAAAACTTTCTTGGACAATTAAAGTAATCTCCCAATTACTTTGCAAGTTTTAACTAGCGATTCAGAAAAATTTCCACAAAATTTCTCATGTGGACTCAATTTAACCTAACTACATTGGTTCCAGGTTTAGAAAATTTAATTAAAAATAATACTAATAACAATTTATCATTTGTTACCATCATTAAATTTTGAGGAACATAAATCTATTCATCCGTATTATTAAATCAATTTCGATAATGATTCACCTTGATTGAATGAATTTACACACACATACAAAAAAAGTCAAGTCATACAAAAATATCAGTCAATTTATTTTTACATTTAACCATCTTCCCAAAGAGAGTATTCACTGATAGGGGATGACTGAGGATTTAAGGGGCGTTGAGAGTGAAACTCTCCTCTTTTGCGTCTCAAAAAATGATGTATTCAACATAAATATCGGTCGTTTTTTTAATTATTTTTCTATGTCTCCCGTTCCCATCATTACCCCAGGGGTGCTAGGGGTATATAATATGCAATGTAGACTTATTGTCGACTTAAATAGCATCGGGGACGCCCTTTTATACCTCAAAGGCACCGAAAAGTATAGGTTCGAATCTAATATCGGATTTTTCCATTTTAGTTTTTATATATATTATATATGAATCAAATGTGTGTGGCAAAAAAGCAGTTAAAAACTGCGTATGACCACATAGAGGGGACAATATACTAATTTACTTTCCGGAAGCAAGTTAGGGGTCCCCTCAATCTCATCCCACCAGGGTTCAGAGACAGTGGTGGTGGATTTAACATCACTGCTCCTCACATAAAAACCATGACATACCCCCCCCCCCCCACACACACACAAAGAACAAAAATAGTTAACTATATTTTATAACATATAAAGAATATTACCAAAAATATTTATCAATGTTTCATGCTTTAGCACATTGCATTATTCTGTTACACTCTAGATCAGTCACACTCAACCAGAATTTAAATCACTTGGAACCAGAATCACCATAGACATTAGCACAAACGAAAACTCAGCTATGCATTTAGAAGTTGGAAAGAAAGAAAATAAGCTTATCCATCGTATTCATAGATTAAAAAATTGAGTTCAAACTATATTTTTTCGAATTTACTGATACCAAGTTACATATAATTTATTTATTTTTGTCTTTTTTAATACTAAAATACTCATTAGTATTTTAGTATAAAAATACTCATTAGTAATGTATTCTGTTATTTTTTATTCAATACAGCAATCTACATTTCGAATTAAGCGAGAACCCCAACCCTACCTACTCGAGTATCCTTCGAGGAACGAAGAGAAAGAGCGAAGTCTTTTTCTATTAACAACGTCTACACATGTGATTTGTTTGAGATAATAACTAACTGAATCATAGTGGATCAATAAGAATACTATATCTTACCTCGCTCAGATGGTTGTGAAATCTGCTCGCTTCTCGATCCGCAGCATCCGACGGATTCATCACTGCAACAACAAAGTGTGATGTGAAGTTAAAAGAAATTCCTATAATTAACAAAATAACAAAATAAGTAACAAGTAACTACGGGTATATTGCCCATTGTTTTAAAGTAATTTATTGAACATTGAGCTGACCAGTTTCTTCATTGTAAGGCGAAAACAACGACATTTAAGAAAACTGGCATGTTAAAAATTCATAGTTGACTACAAACTACAATCAATATATTCGAAACACAGCACAGATTCCATTCATACCAAATACACTTAAAATATACATTTCTGAAAGACGCAGATAACGTTTCTTGAAAGCTGCCACTGAATTGACATTGCAACACCGTCTGAGTAACTGGGGCAAACGTAATGTAATCACACACATATCCAGATGTGTGTATATGATCCAATAAATGGTGACCTCGCACAACAGACAGCGTAACAGTCACTTGAGAATTCGACACCTGGACACAAACCACAAATGACGAAGAAGTCCGTTCATATCGTCTCCGAACGTTGCCGTTTATAAGCATGTGAAATGTGAAATTATTCTTAACAATTGTTAATATTGTCCAAAAGATGTGAAGCAGTAGGGGGTAAGGCGAGGCAAAGATCCATACTTTTCATTTATTCGCACATATGTGACTTGAAAATAAATTGAGAGCTCAAATTTTATAACCTGTTTTACCGTTAAAAGAAAAGGCCAAAATTAACTCCAGTTCCATTCAGTATTCTTTATTTTCACAAACATTTTTTCTGGACTCTTTTCTCCAACAGCTAAAACACAGATCATTACAGGAACGAAAGTTTATTTGAACTGCAACGACATAAAACACAATTGTCGTTAAATAACATTCTGAGAAGGTGTCAGCGTGATCGCTCGCCACCAAGTCATCCCGGGTTCAATTCCCAGATGGGGCAAGATAAAATTTGTAGCTTTTCATTTCCATGTCTCAGTTTAAATAGCTGTGATGTTTGAAACGTTCACCGTCTGCGGTTAACAACCGCAGCTGTAATACTCTGATACAGCAATCTGGATCCTATCTAGACGCCGTTCTCCCGATCTCGGTAGAATTCATGATGTGTCTAATGAGTATACTCAAATCAATAACTGAGCCTTACTGGCACTCGTCATTCGTGATCCTTAGCGAAATACATACATACATACATACAAAACATTCTGAGAGATGAAACTATGTAATATCATTTAGTTTTCATAAATGAGTGAATAATGAAAGTCGTGACCCGAAGAATCGGGAGAGTTTGGGTACATTGAAAATGGAGCTTGTTTAGAATTTTTGACTGGAAAGTCTCTTTAGTTTAAGAAATTAAAAAAAGTAATACACGTCCACACTGTGAATACAAGTCAGTACTTCAAAATGTTTACCAATAAGTTGCATATTACATGATATAAGAAAATGAGGTAAGAATTATAACAAATAGGAAGTTTAGTCTGTATCACCACCGTGCGTAGTTTTACCACATTTAACAACAGCCGGAAGAAAATAGTCATTTCTAATCATCTCAAAATGAATTGGCTCATCACTGTTCAGATAAATTGATGTACTAAAGAACTGTTCTATAACACTTAAGACGACGGAGAGGGTGCCGAGATACGTAAAAGTACATCATAGAAGTAGAAAATAGATATCTCGTTTTCTCTGTCAATATGTGAAGGGATATTCCTTTTGACAACATAGGTATCACTACATGTGAAGACCATATAGTGACTGTGGAGCTTACCATACTATAAACCATTAGCGTAACTAGAAGCATTTTCTGGGGCGGGTCCGGGACCTAGACATCGTGTGCAGGGGAATATTCTTATCCGAGTCCTAGCTAACTCCGTGTAAACGCCCCCATCTGTCTGAATCCCAACGAATACACGCCATATCGTCTGACCTTGTAGTAATACGATCCGATAGTCGTACTATTTGCAAGTGATCTACCCACCAAACCGGAAATAACCCTTGCTACTTTTGCATATGATACGGCTATTCTTGCCGCACATTCTTACCCAATTGTAGCATCTCAAATATTACAAAATAGCATTCTTTCCGTTCAAAAGTTGTTACCTAAATGGCATATCAATGTCACTTCATGTGACATTTACAGATCGTAAAGGTTATTGTCCCCCAATCTCACTGTATGGTTCACTAATCCCGCAACCTGAGGAACTAAAGTATCTTGGAATGTATCTGGATAAGCATCTAAACTGGAGGAAGTATACATTTACGAAACGGAAACAGCTGGGTTTGCAATTACAGAAAATTTACTGGTTAATGGGCCGTAAAACATAGTTGTCAAACGAAAATAAAATTTTTATTTACAAAGCCATTTCTAACCCGGTAAGGATTTTCGGGATCCAGCTTTGGGGTACATCATCAACTTCCAATGTGGAAATCCTCCAGCATTTTCAATCCCAGGTTCTTCGGATTATTGTACATGCACATTGGTTCGTTACAAAGACGCTCTCTACCGAGACTTGAAGATCCCAGCTTTCCGGGAAGAAATAGCTAGATATGCTATTCAATATCAGGACAGATTGGCTTCTTATCCAAATCCTTTAGCAAGTTACCTAATGAAAGTCAAGAGTGAAAAACAAAGATTGAAGAGGAGAGTTTCCCCATGATTTAATTGGGGACTCTTAAATGTCTAGTTTTTAAAACAATGTTAAGTATATTGCTTGGATGTGTCACCGGGCACATGCCTACCACCTTGATATCTTCTTTTTTTCTTGTTTTTGTTTCTTCTGACACATGTATTACTGAAAGTTCTTATGGTGNATATATATATATATATATATATATATATATATATATATATATATATATATATATAGAGAGAGAGAAAATATTGCAACTGCACGTTCTCATTCTTCTGATTGCGAGAGGCGCACAACAACGAGAAAGAATTTCTAGGGTGGGCACCAGAACTGACTGGGGTGACTAGTTCGCCAATGCTACTAACTCACAACGTCGATGCGGCTCATGGCCCCGCGCGAACACACGTACCCCACACTGTTCCCTACACTAAAGGAAATTTATAGGTAAACCTTCGTAAGATAGGATCAAAATAGTAGGGAATTGCAAAATAATAAATATCGACCATTACTTCTAAATTTATCGACCATTTATTTTAGAAGAATATTATGGGAAATTACTGCTATGAATAAGAAATCAAATAAATCTTGGTATCATTTTCGTGGAAAATATATCCAGGAAAAAAAGGTGATAAACCACTGATGAGTTGAGGAAGATTTGGCCTATTTGCGCGTAACCTACTAAGCAATTAAAATTTTACTCGACTTTTTAAGTTAGTCTACAAGAGTTTCTATCAGACTTTTTTTTGCTTAATGAGCATCGCTGAGCAAACGATTTAGCAAAATCAAACACAATGAGAAAGTGTAATTTCAGCTCACAATTTTACACTAAAACGAATAAAAGTTTATTTAGCTTGTATTCATCGCATTTACTTACATTTCAATAGTCATTTTCTCGACTTCACCTTAAAAATTTACATTGTTGAGGAAGAAGAGGTGGGCCTCGCATTCGATTCTCATGTACACAAGAGAGAATATTTACTCCAAAAACAACGTACTTCGTGATACTTCTAATCTAGCAATGCCAACTATTCTGTCATATTAGATCGTTAGAAGTAAATAACAATGAAAAAAGAGAAAAAAACTGGAGCATTATGGCCTCCAGAATGGAAAGTTACAGGTAAAATAACTAAAGAAACTAGGAAAATAAAGAATACAAAGAAGCACAGAGTTAGACGTAGTCCTATGTGACAGAGATGATCCTATAAGCGGGAAAATATCTGTTTATACAACATCTATCACTTATTTCACTAACTTAGTCTGTATACTCCACACTGGTTTATCATTATGTGAACCCATGGCATGTAACCTTTAGGTGATGTGATTGAAGAATGTGATGTGTGAGCAGTAAACACAGGGATCACTGTTGAGAGAACATATGAAAATGGCAAGTTATTTTCCCGTAATAACGCGAGGTTTTTTTTCATTTTGTCAAGAAATTATGAAATAAAAGAAACAATTTTTAATAAATAATTATACACATAATTTTCGGTTAGTTTATGCAGTGTGATTTCAATAATACATGACTGTCAATAGAAAACATAAAAGTATGAATAATTAGATATGTAGTGTAAGATTCTTTAAGGAAAATCTCGTATGCGTATCAGTGTGGTAGCGCACTAGATTAATTTGTCGTACCTATACCAAACGATCAAGTAAAATAGGTTTTGTAATATAATTGGCCATTAATTATACAACAGCTACGCATTATAAATGAATAAATCATGAACTGGCACAAATACAGAATATAAATGACATTGGAGAACCATTCGGCCAGAATCATTGCACACGAAAAGAACCACAATTAAAAATGCTTTTTAGATACCGGATCAGAGGCCAAAAAAATTATTTCGGACGGGGGTCCAGACTCATCGCCCAATACTTCGTGATATTTTATGAACAAATTACTTTAAGGTTAAAATTTCATATTTTTTCACTTAATTGATTAAAGTCATGAATTAACAGAAGGTAAAATGAAAATATTTTACAGAGATAAGAACGGCATAAGTCCGCACGGTGTAATAATCCGAATCGTCATTGGAAGTTCGTAGTGATGGTAATCTCGATTGTCGCTGCAGGGAGCTCTCGTGCTACAGTACCTCGGTCGTTGACGAGGATGTCACTTCAGTATTCACATATGATATAGAGGAAAACAGAGAATTCTGTTTTCTACTGATATGATGTAATAATTTTTACATCAGGGTGACACAGCACCGTCTCCTTCAAAATACTATATAATCACATAGTTCTTTTATTTAGCTTTAAAATGATGTGCTAATTCCTTTTTTGGTATTATGAGGTGATTAGGAATAGCTAGTTTTTACGGCCTCTATTAAACCAATAAAAATCCGCTGAGCAATGGGGCAAACGCCCGCACCTACGAATGCGGAATTTTACTTTATTTTACTTACAGGCTGTTCCTCCTCTCGGTTTCTTCGCTCTCTTTTTCTTCTCTCGGTTACAGATAAAATTTATTATTAATAAACATTTTAAAATACTGAGAAGCAAATAGATACAGATACGTACTGACTTCTCCGAATTTTTCACTTCTTAACAAAGGGGATGTTTGAAGCAGTTAAACATTTCAAAAAGGTACCCTAGTAAGAGAGGTGCCGCAATTATCTCAATTCATGTTCTGAATAATTCCCATTTTTACTTTTATATCAGAATATGTATTATGTATTTTGTATCATGTCTAACTCACACAATGTGATTTAATGATGTTAATAGTTCCGTTTTCCTTTCCACTCAATATTTTGCAAAATATTTTACTCTGTTATCCTATATTTTTTCAATCTAATTTTTCCCATAAGCGAGCAAAGATCCGGGAAAATATGGTGGTAAAAGTTTGAAAATCAGCGATTGCTAAGCAAGTTAAAAGGTAATATACTTCAACAGTTTTCAGTGTCATTTGAGCTCTTTGACCATTTTAAAGACTAAAAAAAGGGGTAGAAAAATATTTGCTCTACTCTCCCCTAATTCCCTGACAACTTATAAAATTTCGGGAGGGATTCGGGCTCAAATATGGCAATATGCCGAGACATAAACATTCATATATTCATGTGAATTATCCTTTCTCGTTTACATAATTTTTCATTAATTACACAGTAATATGGTAATAAAAATGAGAAGAACATGTAAGTCATACTCGAAATGGTCTTTTTCAGCAGTTACATGAATTGAAACAAGTTTTGCTGACATTAACAATTTGGTTTACATGGATATACTTATGTTTAACACATATCGCATTAACGTTTTAATTCCCCTCATAGGGAAACAAGTAAATTTAAAACAGCGAATCGTAATGAATTTGAGTATTTTAGACCGATGAATGTCGCATGTTCAGTCCAGAGCTCGGCTACAAGGTCAGGAGAATTTCGCGAAAGGTTTCCTACCGTTTCTCGGAATATCACGGAAATAAAATGCATCTCACGCGAAATTCTTCTCGCTTCACTATCTCGAACGCTATTGAGAATAATAAATTAAGAGTTGGATTACTGCTCCATCAATACTAAGGTTTTCTACAGTTTCCAAAGTATACTTTTAGATTATATACAATTTTTTTTCTCACTTCCTAACAGAGAAATACAAACATATGTTTTCACAAAATCAACAGTTACTTTAAAATGAGTCATGGGCATTACTTCTGTTTACAGAACGTCGTCCGTAGGGCATTTGTGCAGGGGAAATACTAATAAGTGATATGGTAAAGCATGATTTACATAAATGATAAAATTAGCTATTGAACTTATCTACATGTATTTCCAGTTGAAAGAGAATGTTAAGTTTAAATATGGTTTTGACTTCTTTGTCAATACAAAATTCCCTGACAACATTTGAACTTGTTCCTATTTTAACTTTTTCTTCTATTCGTTTCTCGAAGTTAGGCGAATCAGAAATCATCTGTTGCATCGAATACAATATATAAACTGAGAACATACAAAATATAACTTTTCAACATTTGAAAAAAATTCCGTAATGATCCTAAAGAGTGAATTACGTTGAAAAGCTTACGTTGAAATGGCTTTTAACCAAGAACCAAGTAAAGCATTCAACTTGAGTTTGAAAAACTTATTTTGTTCTTGAGACACTGTAAACAAATTGGCTCCACACCCGTAAAAACACGCACACTGACATCATCGCTGAACTTCGAGAACATGATCTAATTGAGGCATAAGCCCCACGGATCGTCCGCAGTATGTCAGAAAAAATGAACAAATAATACCTTTCAACAAAAAAGAATTCTAATGGTAAATTTAATTAGGAATTCGCTGCACAAAATGATGATATGATACCATATGAAATCCATCAACGTAAGAAAAGAAGAGATTGCGGCACAGTAGTTACATTTTACATATTACAAACAATAATTTGTTTTCATTGAATAATGTTGAATTTTCAAGTTTTTATATATCTTTAATAAATAAGAGCAATATATAAATCTAATGTGTAATAGATGAAAGCATTTAAAAATTACGTCAAGAAAAGAAGAAACTGGACTCATTTATTTGAAAAGTATGTTACTTCTTGAGAACTCTTTCAATTGAGAACTCTGACGTATCTTACCACACTGTTAATGTGGAACAGTGTAAACTTTCCTACAATTAGAAGATGGGTATAGATGATATCTGCTAAAGAACTCAAGTAAATGAAATAACCCTGCTAAATAAAGGGAAACGTTCATATTATTGTACAAAAGGTTAGTTTCACTCAATTCCAATGCACTAAAACTATGAATCTGACTTGTTAATTGTGGAGCTTTAGCAACATTATCAAAGCACGATAAATTGAAAGGTGTTTCTATGTTGCTCATGTGTTGCACAATGAGAAACATAGAAACGCCTTTCAATTTATCATGCTATGAATCTGAGTTACATCACATATTTCTCAGATTTGAAGAATATAGTCAGTGGCGGCGATTCGGAACTTTATTCAGGAAAGATAATTTCATTTTAACAATCTAAAACTGGGAATTATGCGAAAATACACCATCATTTATGTGGCAATTACCAATTGTCTTTCCTTTGATTTATTACATTATTTAAATCGTACTTAGTGAAAATATGCAGAAAATGTCACGTAAATGAAAATTGTTAATACTTTTATTGGCCCCCCTTTTTTCGTCCCAATGTCCGCTACTGACTATAGTATTCTCAGCAACGTAAGAACTTCAAGCACTCCATTCTCTCGTTACTTCTTGCGTAACGTACTTAAACCGAGGAATCATTCAGTTAATTTTAATGCAAAGACTTTTATTCACTGCAACTCCTTGCGAACAAGGTCACAAAATATTGCTTTATGCGTGTGGTGGTCAGGTGAACGGTGAGAGGTGGAAGGGAAATGGATTATTTGTTTTCTTGCACTTAGTATTGCAGAACAATTGCACTATTTCTCTGATATCAAATATTTCCTATGAATAAACCGTAATAATATTAAACCGCGACGCAATTAGTTGCATCGCTACACAAGCTGATTTATTACAGATGTAACTTATTGATCAGTAATACAATAAATGTCAATTTTTTTTGTTAATCCTATTTAGTTGTATTTGCGCAAGTCCTATTTAATTTTAAGAATAATCTATCATTTAAAATAAAAATGAAGTTTGAAACACATTTTTGGTCAAATATAACATTAGACTGAGTTGTGAAGTGACTGTTTTCTTGCCTAGCATTCTTAAGGAATCTTAAGAAATTTGGAACGTTACGAAGAAATGTTAATATTTTAAAACCCAAATGATAAATATTTTGCACCAAAGTATGAAAAAAAAACTTCTTTATCTATCAAATATAAATGACTTTTCTGTTCAAAACAAAAGAAGACTGACATGAGATGAGAAACAAATACTATGAGACTTATAAACGATTCAATTAGCAATGGCTCATGAAGATATTTATTAATCCTAACAAATTCTTTCGCGCTTGAATAGACTACATAACTTGTGTCATTAAATAAAAACTATTTATAACGTCTAGACAATGTAATACATTAGTGCGCAAGTCCTTTATGTTATCTGCGAACGCATTAAAACATGATTTTCACAATCTTCGAAAGTCATTATGATATTTAGGTAGTAAGTGCCGGAAGAAACGCGTTATTACATCTATTAACGTACGTAAAGTATAATTAATGATACGCGCAAATAGATAGAAAATCGCGGAAATACGGAAATATCTTTCAACTTGTTTTGTTGAGTTAGGTCTCTCATTCTATTTCGCTACAGAGATCCAATAGTGGTCAAGAAAAAGGACGTGACACAATGCTCGACCACGGTTTTTTCACAAATCCTCAATAACACTAAGAACAGTTTGAATTGGGACGGCCCCCATCGACAAAATTTACTTTTGTTTGTTCTTTGAACTCCTGGAATATATCATGACTACCATCACGAAGGTAATAAAGATACTGGAAGGTGCCATCCAAGACTGTACTGCATTGCAATAATAAATGATAATTTATTGTCAAAAAACCAGTTACAGACAGCGAATGATCACGTGGAGGACAATAAACTAAATCACCGGAAGAGAGAAAGGAAACATTCCATCAATTCCGAGCAAGAACCCAAAAGAGGAGGCGGATTTAACATTTCAGCACATACCTAAGTTAATAAAAATAGTGGGCTACGTAATGTAATATTAACAGAACACCAATATATTTGTATCAGTAGAACATAAACAATTTATTTCACAAATTATTATTATCTTTATCATCAACATCATCAAATTGTAAATTATTCGAAAAATATTGGTTTTAAATCGGAACTATTAAAATAACTTTAAATTAGAGATTATTAAAAGAACTACTTAGCATTATTAGAAGACCTTTTTAGTTGATGTCAAATTACTTAAAATTATATATATGTATGTGTGTGTGTGCATCTTTACTCAATTATTTTACACTCAAGTAAATATATTACCGTTTAACGTTTGGACAGGAGTATGAGAAATCTCAGTTCAAAAATTTGAAACAGAATAAATTTAATACTATTCGCAGCAAGGGTACAAAAAAAGTTCAAAATGGCGACCTTAGAAGGACGTAGCAATTGGTCTGATGATAGTTTGCTACTATTTCTCGCATTCTTAGCATACACGTGACGATTGGGTCAACAAACATAGCCTTCGTTCTGACATTTGGTGGGATATAGTTGATAATGATTCAACTCAAGGAGAAGGATTAAAACATAAGGTTGTATAAGAAGCGGAAGCACAATATTTATCAATACTTTTGAATAATAATTCTTGAAATGTTAATTAAAGTTTAATTCAAAAGTTAAAAAAGATATATATACCTGGTAGGTACTTCAATTAACTTCTTTATTATTGTAATTTTTTTGGTGGAAACAGTAATAAATAAATAAATAAATTTATTGTCAAAAAAACAGTACAAACTGCGTATGACCACGTGGAGGAAAAAAAACTAATTTACTCTCCGGAAGCAAGCAAGGGACCATCCCATCAATTCCGATCAAGGGCCCTAAGGCAGAGGCGGATTCAAAAATTTCAGCAAAAGTTCCTAGATAAGAT
>NNCF01126618.1:438451-533499 GCA_002313205.1 Laupala kohalensis | reverse complement strand
ATGTCAATATGTTTGTAATTTAACGCAAATATGTTTGTAAATTTACATGTACAAGTTATTATCGAACTATAGATTATTCTGAGTATAGTGTTTAAAAATCATAAGAATTGAAATAACACTAAATTCACGATTTATTGTTACAATAAATTACGTCGTTAATTATCCAAAACTATTATAAAACTAAGGTACAAATCCAGTTATCCATATTAACAGGGATTGGGTAAATTTGGATATTCAGAAATATGGAAGTTTTGAGCTGTAGTTCACAAATTAAGAAAAAAGACAGAAAAAACTGATTTGTTAATGAAATTAAATGTAAGGGCATACACGTAAGTAATAATGCAGTATATCAGAAAAAAATTTCAATTACTGCACGCCAGTTACCATTAATAGTTCTGAACAATAGAGTATGTATATGTATATATTCCTCGATGATTTATTTTATTTCGTCGTACTTACATTCATATTTCTACAGTAAACTGAAGTAATAATATAACGTGAAGCGAATAAAAGTGGATTATGAGAATTAAATGTATACATTTTAACTACTTTGGGAAAAAGGTACGACGGAGTTGCAATTTTAATTGATTTGATAATATATATTCATAGCTCTACATTACCCGAACATTCGGACAAAGTACAGAACGAAGACAAACATTTATTTTCAATTACATTTTGTATCCATCCACTTTTATTATTTTTAACATGTTTTTAAGTTATGAGCGACGAGTATACCTGTACCAATATTCCATAACCGGATGCCACAACAATATAGCTGACAACGCTCTCGATGTACTTTCCTATTCGCTGACTTGGTATGGCTAAAAAGCTGTGTTTAAGACATTAACATCCATGGTTGGTACACAGTACATTTACAAAGTTTGTTGGTAACTAAGCAAAGACTGTGAGGTCACAGGAAAGTGCCTTTTTCGATTCTATATGTGAATACAACTAAAATATCAACGAACAAAACAAAAAAAACTAAAATAAAATGAAAAGTAAACATTAAACTCGTTACTTTAGAAAGAATACATTAAAATACAAAATACCAGTTTTTCTCACCTGACTTTTCTCTGAAATGTGATTAAATAAAATCACGGCAAGACAGAACATAAACATGAATGCTTGAAAATCAATAATGGTGTCTTAATTAGTGAAAACATCACAGTAAAAATTAATGAGGCATATAATTTTCCTTTCCCATAGTAATATACGACTTGGATGACATTCATGGACCGATCGGGTAGAACATCTCAGATTTAAAAAGAGTCTAATTGGTAAATTCTTTTCCACCTCAATGGATACTCATAAAATTTAGTATGCGTATTTTATTCATGACTAACATAGATAAGCACTTGAGACTTGAGTGCCACTTTTTATTACCTTTTTTTCAATTTTAAATGTACAAAACCTAAATAAACATAATTTTGCATGATAAATTAAAAGTCGTTTCAATGTTGCTCATTTTTTTATTATTGGTATTAGAAAGCTTTTTCGGCTGCATAGCAACCATCGTCAGTAACATGCACTGAGTGTTGAGGAATATTTTTGGCGAATGCCAATACCAATAATAAAAAATAATAAATACCAAAATTCTAATAACAATAATGAAAAAATGAGCAACATAGAAACGACTTTTAATTTATCATGCTTTGATAATGTTGCTAAAGCTCCACAATTACCAAGTAAACATAATTTTTGAAATCAATAAATCAAAATTAAAATAAAACAAATGTTTTAGCTGTAAAAATACAATCTGACCATAACTTTGAAAAGTTCTTAATAACATTATACATGAACTTTTATGGTTCATTTATTTTTAATTTGATTTCATTTAATCACTTCCGAATCTGGTAGGTTTCATCCCCAGACGCTCTTGGGGGTTTTCGCCCAAGGATTCAAGTGTGGGTATCTCTAAGGCATCGAAGACAATTTGTCGTTTTGCAGTCTATGATATTTACGAGTCAATACTTTTACTGTGGAGTAATATCGAAGTGATATGTTTTTTAAGCGATCGAAAGTAAAGAGTAAAAAAATTGTATTTGCGCACACCCTTGAGTTAAGAGAGACACGATGAGCAAATTTTTATCAGAGTTTGAGTGCATTAACACCCGAAAGTCTCTAACAAAATGTGGTGTTTGTAATTTTATTACAATGATGATTCCGTACACGTATTCCATTTCAAACTGATACCATTTGGTATATATTCGTGGGAAGCTAAATCTTTATGTTGAAAATTGTTTAAAAATAAGCGATCCTCTAGGGATTTCAACCTAAGAATATATGAGGTTCTATTATTTTTAATTTAATTCACTAAAATTTACGATGCGTATTCACTTTACATAATACTTAAGAAGTCTCACATTAATTAAATACTTCATTAGTACAATAACTTACACTATAGAAGAAACTGATAAATAAAAAGTACATTATATTTATATAATATACTTTTTTCCCATTCTTTCCCGGGTTTTTCTCCGTTTTTCCTTCGGGTAGAGGCGGTTTTCTTATACAGGTTCTCTAGGCTTTGTCTAGGGGCGTGTTTATTGTAACAATAAATCGTGAATTTAGTGTTATTTCAATTCTTATAATTTTTAAAATCTATACTCAGAATAATCAATAGTTCGATAATAATTGGTACATGTATTTTTTTTTGCGTTAAATTACAAACATATTGACATTCTATTAGTATTATAACTCGTAGTTAACTTTTCATCTTATCTAGGAATTTTTGCTTAAATTTTTGAATCCGCCTCCGCCTTAGGGCCCTTGATCGGAATAGATGGGATGGTCCCTTGCTTGCTTCCGGAGAGTAAATTAGTTTATTGTCCTCCACGTGGTCATACGCAGTTTGTACTGTTTTTTGACAATAATTTATTTATTTATAATATAGAGATAACACTCAAATTCATAATATTTTCAATCATACGTTAACGAGGACAATCTTCAACAGAACATACAAAAATGCAGCTTTGGGTAACGATAAACAGTACAACGTAGAAGAGGATTGAGCTAATGGTATGCAAAAACAAGGTATAAAAGAGTGTCGACAGCGGTTTCGCGAGATGAAATGGGGCAGCTTAGGAAACCGGAACTTGTGACAAACGTAGAAACAAAAAAAAAGAGAAGCAAATAAAGAAAGAATAAAAGCAGACATCAAGAGTTTTTGCCAAAAAATAAAAAAAGGGTATTTGAGGTGACAACACATTCGCAGAGCATTTAATAGCAAAAATCGATGGCTTACATTTCAGGACACTAATCATGAGATCCAGTTCAATAAAAAAGAATTACTACTATAAGTTCATGTTTGTGATGATTATTATTGTTATTATCATTTAGTGTTCGCTTCAAAGATTGGTTACAGCTACTTCCATTTCCGGAAAGAGTGATCCTAGATTCATAAGTTAGAGTAGGTATAGGATGATTTCTATGTTCAAGTAAGAAGGGTACTAGGAAAGTTTTGCAATATAATGTAACAAAGAGTTGCAGGTGGTTGCATGCTGCTGTGCTGAGACATGTTCATACTTGCACAGTACCCGTAGCGCCATGTCTATGCGCTCAATTGTTCATTAGCAGTGATAGTTTCAAGTGCTTGCTATGGTATCGTGGTCACGAAGTGAGATACGGGCAGTTTTACGGTATAACTTCGCGCGTGGTTTAAACGTAGACCAGTGCTTAGAAGAAATGACGGTCGCACTAGGTGATGTTTGTGCACATCGTACAACTATATTCAGGTGGTACAGAGAATTCCAAAGGGGAAATTTCACTCTGAAGGACGCTAAAAGGAAGGGAAGACCACGAATGTCTGTTACGGAAGAAAACATTACTGTNCGAATGTCAGTTACGGAAGAAAACATTACTGTTGTGAGGGAAATGCTTGACAAAGATAGGCGAGTGACCTATCAGCAGATAGAGAATACCTTAGGCCCAAATGCATCAGCAATTCATTTGATTCTGCATGAGCATTTACAAGTGAAGAAACTTTGTTGTCTGTGGATGATGCATAGACTGTCTGAAGAGCAGATGTGGCGACGTGTGACTTGGTGCCGGGACATGCTGAAAATGTTTAATAAGGGACAATCTCGGTATGTAAACAGCATCGTGACAGGTGACGAGACGTGGCTGCACTATTATGATGTGCCGACCAAGACTGAAAACAAAGTTCGGGTCTTTGAAGTTGAGGACACACCCGTAGCTGTCAGAAAATCCCGATCTGTAAAGAAGAAAATGATTGCTGTATTTTTCAAATCGAGTGGAATAGTGGAGCGTGTTGTATTGGACACACAGAAGACAGTCCCAGTTAAATGGTACACTGAACAGTGCCTAAACAAAGTCATTGTATCTCTGAAGAACCTGCGGCCAAAGTCAAGAATGGACACCAGGTTCCTCCATCATGACAACGCTCCAGCTCACCGTGCCAAAGCCTGCACAGAATATTTGNAAATCCCGATCTGTAAAGAAGAAAATGATTGCTGTATTTTTCAAATCGAGTGGAATAGTGGAGCGTGTTGTATTGGACACACAGAAGAGAGTCACAGCTAAGTGGTACNGCCTAAACAAAGTCATTGTATCTCTGAAGAACCTGCGGCCAAAGTCAAGAATGGACACCAGGTTCCTCCATCATGACAACGCTCCAGCTCACCGTGCCAAAGCCTGCACAGAATATTTGGCAACTACAGGACTTAAACTTCTTGAGCACCCTTCTTACAGTCCAGACCTTGCTCCCTGCGACTTTGCACTGTTCCCGCATGTGACAATGAAGCTGAAAGGGATGCGGTTTTCAAGTGATGAGGACCTTCTAAGGACTGGGTAAAACGAATGTGCCTTACTTCCTAGCGAAACTTGGCAAACCTGGATTAAGGATTGGTTTAATATAAGTCAACCGTATCTCAACCATGAGGAGAATAATATGCAAAGTGAAAGCGCTAGAGCATGGGAAGAAACATAAGTTGTGGGAAGTTAAACGTCTTTTGACAATTGGTGGAGTGTTCACAATCACCACATTGACGGAATAAACAAAAAATTAGATGGCAAAAAGTGGAGGAGAGCCAGTTCGATAGAGAATAAGACAAACAGGAGAAACGCTAACAAAATGCTTAGGTGTGATGAGAACACATTTGTAAAAGTATATCAAATTATTCCAAATATATTTTGATCCAGGTATACTATATTTAACCATGAAATATTGGCTATTTGGACACCGTTCCTACGAGACAAATTTGGACAATCAGGCACCAACATAACTTCACATAACTTCCTGGTTCATAACTTCACACCTTTTGAGGGAATTAAATTTTTAGTAATGTAAATAAAATAAATAATAAATTTATTGTCAAAAAACAGTACAAACTGCGTATGCCATGGAGGAAAAAAAAATAATTTACTCTCCGGAAGCAAGCAAGGGATCATCCCATCAATTCCGATCAAGGGCCCTAAGGCAGAGGCGGATTCAAAAAAAACAGTAAAAATTCCTAGATAAGATAAAAAGTTAGCTGCGAGTTATAATACTAATAGAATGTCAATATGTTTGTAATTTTACGCAAAAAATTACATGTACAAGTTATTATCGAACTATAGATTATTCTGAGTATAGTGTTTAAAAATCATAAGAATTGAAATAACACTAAATTCACGATTTATTGTTACAATAAACACGCCCCTAGACAAAGCCTAGAGAACCTGTATGATAAATCCGCCTCTACCAGAAGGAAAAACGGAGAAAAACCCGGGCCAGAATGGGGCTACAAAATTTATGTACACAACCATGCCAAAGTTGAGTACACATAAAACTAAATTAATATGAGCCATAAGACAACACAATCATGCAAGAAAATAGTTTTTGAAATTGTTATAAGTTGTTTAAAAAGTACTACAGCAATGGCGTGATAAAGCACAAGACGAATTTAACTTTTGTTAAAATCAATAAATTCTTTTACAGTGTAGAAGCACTGGTGCAGGAGGTAGTTTTTAACCGCGGATTTGAAGATATTCAATTTCATAATATCTTTTATATTCTTGGGCAGGAAATTATATAGAACGATTCCCGAATATAAGTAAATACTTTCGATACATTTCTTAACAAATCTTTAAAATTTGGTTTCAGTCTACGTTTCGGATGTCATATTTTAAATTTACAAAGTATGAGTAGGATCGAGTAACGGAAAAAAATTGGTTTCTGTTTTACTGATAAAACTTGAAAGCTTTGGTAAAAATTTGTTCTTCCAACAGATCAACGCAACGAAAGAAACTAAATTTCATTGCATTTTATCTTTCATAGAGTCTCTTGTCACTTTTTGTTCAAATGCAATCTCTGTCTATAAAATTTATGACGATATTAGAAGGAAAGTAGGCAATGATGTACAATGAACGATGTAGAATGAACGCTTAATGACAAACGATAAACGCGTACGCTCGCTCCTGTACAACAAGTTTGGAAGAATAGCGTTACGAGTCCACACATGTTCAAACAATTTGTCAAACTGATGTCCATCAACGTATTTTTCAGTCGCCAGAAAATCGTCAAACCCGGCATCAAAGTATCCAACTCGGACCCTTTACCCATACAAGATCAAAAACCTGTGGGTATAATGAATGGTAATATTTTATGGGTATCTATACAGAAATGAAGGAACAAAGTCATTTGACTCGGG
The DNA here is from genome assembly GCA_002313205.1 of Laupala kohalensis. NCBI lineage: Eukaryota > Metazoa > Arthropoda > Insecta > Orthoptera > Trigonidiidae > Laupala > Laupala kohalensis. The sequence goes on along the minus strand of NNCF01126618.1, from coordinate 526,849 downwards.
GGCACTTTTTGGTGCCTTATCCCGGGGTACCCTTTATTTGTCAACTACGCCCATCAAGCAAAGAAAGACAAATATCTGATTGTACTCCTTCTGACTATCTGAATAATTTTTATTTATTTACATAATGCAAATCGTGGAGTTCATGATTTACTTAGTGATCTTTTCACTTAGTATCGGAAAGTAGCAATTATATGAACAGTATATCTTTCAAGTTTTAATTTCGGTTACAACTGGGTTTGGCGAAAGGTGGTCTAGCACATTTTCCCCACAGAATACGGCAAAAAAGTAACCTCTATCTCGTCTGGCATTCCAAGTCGTAATAATTCACAAATATAAGAAATAGTTTAAATTATTGTACTAACATAAATCTTACTGTATTAAGATAAGAACACGAAAACATTCAAAATCAGAATTTGTAAATGTGTTTATAATTCGTCAATTGATTGGATGTTCGGATTATATGATTACAAATAATAATAGTCGGATAACTCAGATAATTTATCGAATATTTTAGTGCAAATATTACAATAATTTTAATAAATATCTGATGAGTTCATATATCGTTTAAATATGAAATTGGGCCCTGCATTTTTATCAATGTTCTTCCGAAACTCGACGGTCAAATTACTGGATTTGATTCACCTTTAATTATTACTAACAAAGACAAGAACTTCTCGAATTTTGTATCACCTTCTTTCCCTTTCTCACAGTACGTATGCATTCGTTCAGCATTTCGATGAGGAGACTGCTCCAGGAAGTGTTCCATCGTCGTCTCCCCCGCGAGCTCAATCAGTGGCTTTATGAAACCATGTTGAGATGAGTGTGTTGAAGAGTGAATTTTAATTGATGTGAACATGTTTGATGAGAATGATGTGTGATTGTTGTGGTGGGTAAAAAAGGAAAGGGATGTACCCAGAGAAAACCTGCCGCAGAAAAGCTTTGTTCACCACTGGTTCATCCGGTGATCAACTAAGATACGATATGAGCATTCGTCACCAGAGGTAGAACTAACCTCTGTAGTGCTCTAAACAGTACACCACGGGAAACCACATCGCAAGTAGTACAATAAATTCTAAACTATTTTTGATATCAGTAATAGCAATTGAGATACTAGATGATAAAAGTACCTTCGCAGAATGTACCAGAACTCCACGTACAAAATTGGAGGGTTGATAGGAACAAAAAAATCATTCACATGTCCGGAAACGTCTTCTGGAGGAGATAAAATGACACGAAGACAGAGTAAGACAACCACACTAAAAGCACTTTATTAGGGAAATGAGAATCCGCCAGACTCCAGGTAAAAAATACGCGCCAATAAATAAGTCAGTGCGAGACCCGTTAATGGGCAGAACTTTGAACATTTGTTTTAATTTGTTGTTGAACTTAGAATACCAATATCACATTCTCAATTCCCCATCGCATTTCATTGAGATAGATACTAATTAGGAATTGAGTGGTGTCCCTTGAAATTATTTCGGAGCGTTTTGACTTTGTCACAAATGACTTTAAGTTTGAATAAAAAGACTGGAATTAGAATCATTACCACGAACATCCACGTATGAAGATTTTGTTTCTCGTTTTTCTGATTCACGATCCACTGTGTCACCAAGTGTGTCATTCCATTTGCGAGTTTCCTTCCCAAGCGTGAAACGCTGCAAGCAAGTTTTCACATAAAAACCATCAATGGCTAACCTGTGCATCTGGCAGTGCGCAGAAAGTTAGCGCTGAGGCGGAGGATAGAGGTCTTGTCGAGGCGCTTGGCCGACGCCGCCACCGTCGGCACCAGCGTCGCCAACTCCGTGATGTAATTGTTGAGCTTGTCTCGGCGCTGTTTCTCCGCCTTGTTGCGCATCTGCCGGCTCGAGCTGCAACGAGAAAGCGATCGACGTGAGATAGGACAATTATCTTTCATTCACAGGTGAGAGTAAATCAAACCTTAAAGCATTGAATTTCTATACAAACTCTACTATCTAACATACTATCTACTATACATATTATTCAGTAGCTTCACAATATCTATACAAACTATAAATACTAAGTATCTATACATACCAACTAAGATAACGTAACCACGTAATGTTAACGACTCATTACGTTTCAAAACTAACTAAATTGGAAAATAATTTGGACTAACATAACATGAGAATGCCGAATTACATTAATCGAATTTGCACGTACATTTATAAATCCAATGTAGTAGGAATTACTGACTTACATTTATATTTAATATTTTTTATTATTCCCACAATGATGAATAATTATATTCTTAGCTCCATTTTCTGTTTTCATTATTTTTTCAAAAAGCAACGTTCATGAGATAATTGCAATTACTGATAATATTGGCGGGTCACAATATGTCGAGATGGCTCCTCTTTAGTCACTTGAAAGAATAACACATTTGAATTGTTGACTATAATTTGACTTAAATCGTTTGTTATAAAATAAGTTTATTGGAAATTTAAAAGCGAAACCCCCAAAAAAAAAAAAAAACAACGAAAAAACTGGAAAATATAAAATACACATAATTGAAAATTAGTTAAAGCACAATTGTTTTTGCGTTTCGTTAAACACAGGATGTCACAACATGACCACTAATGGAACAATACACATGGCGTGTAAAGCTAATTAACAAGGCATGTATAAAAAATTGAGCAAATACATTTATTAAATTATTTTTTCACGACTTCATGTTATGGCGGGCCATAAGGCTTGCTCTTCTATCAGAATGAATGAAGAACTAGAGATTTCGGGTTGCCTGGGTAAGTGACATAATGAAAAGACATGGTTGTATAATAGGTGAGAAAAGCTGAACTGGAACTGAACCCGCCTCTCCCGACCAGCAGTGCACTGGGATCGAAGATCAACCACTACGCCTCCGGTGTCGGTTATCCGGATAATAAGAAAACTATAATTCAGCATACAATAATTTTTTCACTTACAACAGACCAGATACACCAAACTACGCTATAGACACGTTAATATCAGAGAAACACCACAAATTGAAACTGCTAACATTTTTATGATAACTTACAACATAGACAACAGTTCAGTGAAGTACCATGTAAGTCACTTCTATCAATGCAATTAGCAAATATCAATGCAATACTATTAGCAATGCATTTGAGACTCGTCGTTTTGCTGGGGGACCGCAGGCTAACCATGGAATGGCGATACTCATAAAAATCAGGACCAGATCGGAGACAATCTAGAAGAAATTCCCACGCCATTGAGTTGGAAGGAAGAACGCGTAAGACCCATTCGATGACCTGTGAAAAGTCAGAGAACCATTTACATGGATCGCGTGATTCAGGTACTTCAATTTTTATTTTCAAAGGCGCAATATTGTAGTCACAATCTTTGTACTTTTTCATTTAAAAATCTCTCGCCACTTTTATTATAGGAGGTGGAGATGATAATGCTTGTAAATTAAAGGGGGTCAAGGTGAACGCAAACATCTTGCATGTAGAGAACAAATTTATTATGCTACCAACGCGCAGGAGCACTACAAGCGAGTTGTTGCTAGAGCCGAGCGAAGGCGGTCGGCCGTCTTTGTGTAGGATGTAACAGGCCAGTGCTCCAACCACAGCGCGCGCCTAGGCGTCATCTTCTAATAATTACTCACGCTCATACCTAACATACGAGGAACGACATATTATTTATGCATCCTCTGGTATTGGAAAGCATATTTCAAGGAATTCTCTGGATCCAATTTCGAGGTTTAAAAAAAATGCACGTACCTGTATTCTAACTAGGAAAATATGCATGGTTTTAAAACAGACAAGACTCAGGAACACAATTCACATGTTCGCTTTTCTTGCATGTTTCCATGTTACACTGGATAGAGAATGTTAAGTAAAATGGTATGAGGTTTAGTTCATATTTACGTCCTTGCGCACTATTGTAACACGTTTGGCATGTCATCCACGACGATACTGGCGGGAGACCAGAGTCATGTCATCCAGAAATAATGAAAGTGTTAGGTGATAATAATGTGATAACCCAACCCTTTGGGTTCGCAACCAGCTCTGTGTGATTCACATGGCACAAAATTTTAACAATATAAAAACCAACACATAATTCTTTTAATATTACACTATACAATCTTCATACAAAGAAATAGAAAGATATCATTTTTCAATAACAATACAAAGTAAATAAATTGACTTTTTTATGTCATGTAAGTATTGCCGTTGCCTATAAGGGTTCGTAACAACGTAAGCTTTCAATTCCCCCTATACAGCACATAATACGAGGAACATATATAGTTCCAAAATTCCCTCAAAATACCTTTTTGTTTTATATCAAAGAACAGCCATAAAAATGCTTCTGGAAGCTACCTTCACAACCTCGAGCAAGTCCCGAACGAAAGGAACAAAACTTAATTTTCGGGAGAAGATATTGCTCTCTAATCCCCAACAACGACATTTTTTAGGCTTCATACATGTATCTAAAATCTTCCTTGAATGTTGAGTAGTACTTTAAAGACTAAAATAGGGAAGAAATAAGTAGGAATTTTGGAGTTTCTACGACAATTTAATTAAATTCAAAAAAGAGCATTTTCCCATCATTTAGTTAATAAGTAATATAAATTGTGGAAACTTCCATGTAACATTTAATTTGTTTAGTCACAATAAATGTGATGCTATTATGTTATAAAATATATAAACCGTTTTCGATCTTTATGGTCACACTTAAATATATTGACACCTCGCGTCTCATGGGACTACTCGTATTTCGTAATATGAGGACTAAAAAAACTGTCTAGACTAGACTAAAATGTATTCCAAAATTGTTTGGTATTTTTAAACCTTTCACCCAACGTACAGACACGGCGATCACTCCAGCATCCCCAAATGGAACACAAGACGATCGGTGTGTCGCCAGAGAACCATTGCAGATACGGACGCGGATGCACAGACAGTAGAGTTCCCCAGGCATCACAACCAAACAAGGTCAAGAGTCTCTCGCGGCAGGCGATGCGTCTTCTCAAGGGCAAAGACAAGGGTACACAAAGACTGTAAATCAGTGCCTGGACAAAAATACATTTAATTGATATTTTCCTTTCGCTATATTTTAACTCTAAAAAGGTAACTTTTTTCAATATCCCTTCTTTCTTCTACTTACCGAACTGCCAAAACTAAAGTACCACTACATTGCTTATTTTCGGAGCTTAAAAAATTAGTGATTTTATATTTTAACTGCGAACTGTTTGTTTTCCANGAATTCTAAGTTCTCAAGCGACCTCCCAGGAGTCACTCCTCTGTACTTCGTCTTGCCGCTTCAGAGCTTCGAAGATAACGCATATGTAAACAATCGCTTCTAAATTTTAACTATTCAACGACGCCGTTACTTTGTTTATGTAAATACTGCAATTTGTAAGTGAAATATGACTTGATCATCGCCATCGAAGTGAAGATGCCGCTTTCGATGTGAATATTCAAGGAAAATATTGCGAGTATCTAACCTCGGTGCAATGTTGAAAGTATTCTACTCACATTGATTGTAACAAAATTTATTGCAGTTTGATACTCTGAAGTTACCTTGGTATTTTCTTGTCTTTGTGTGTGAATTGTTCAGTCAGATTCAGTTAGTGAAAATTATTCAGTCAAATGGGTAGACTGAATAATTTGTGTTTCACTTTTCAAACATGTACATTGTTAATGCAAAATTTGAAGAAAAAAATCACCTTAGCGCAGCACTGTCCAACTAGCGGTCCGCGAGTTGTAGTATATTTTAAATAAATTTTTTATCAAACTTTGAGGGAATATTAAAACTAGCACAACTTTATNTAAATTTTTTATCAAACTTTGAGGGAATATTAAAACTAGCACAACTTTATGCTAGTTTTAATATTAAACCTGGAAAATCCGGTGAGAGAAAATAAAAGCTTCTGTTCGGAATTATCCCGTCTTAGATTACAACATGAAAACATTTCATTACAATACTAAATTTCAAACATTATTAAAAAATATGTAATATTTAATTTTTCCAGTTCGAAATAATACAAATTTGTTGATACGAATCAAACTATTCAAATCAAACGCGTTACAAATAAAAAAATGTGACCCATTTATTTTTACAGAACAGTAAAAATATTGCTAAACCCCATCTCATGTCGGCCTGATCGATTAAAAGCGATAAAAAATGGTCCGCGGGTTAACGTAAGTTGGAAATTGTAAGGTATTATAAGGCCGTAGGGTATTGTAAGTATATGTCGGTAAAGAAGAAATTTTTTTACAATACCTTAAATAGTTTATTAACCTCTTTCAACAATAAAATCCTTTCTGAATGAATTATTTATTTGAAGCAATATTTAATAATGTTACAAGATTCATACTTAGTGTTTCACGAAACTCTTTCTGGAAAAACAAACCTCTGAAAATGTCTACATCATCCGTTCGTCCCGTATTCAATGACACGTTCAATCGTACGGTTTGTCCATTGGAATGTAGGAAGTAGTAAGTATTTTCTGTAAGAGCTATTGTTCAATTTATTATAATTTATTTTATTTATCTATATCAAATAAATATCGGGAGTATGAATCATAACCATTTAACATTAATGCCAGAGCAATATAATTGCAACACAGCTTGGATCATTTGCAATGGCGAATAGTCACGGAAAAGGAATGTTCATTGTGCCTCTAGGAAAGCTGTCCATTAATTCATGATTTGAATTAAGTATGGGATTTCTTAACTCATTTACCATTACTCTTTACTCTTTCATTTGAATCTACTAATGGTTTATGGAGACAACACGTACATAAAGAAGTACTCACAATACGCACTTTTGTCAGCATAATAGCAAGCCATTTAGCATATCAAAATAACATTGCAAAGTAATGGCAGTGCTTATTATTGTTCTTCGCAATAAAGAGTTGCGCTCTCGACAGAAACTTCCAGCGTAACAGGTTCCAAAACACAAACAAGAAAATTTTTCAAAAATGAGTAACACTCAACATTTTGATTTCAGAAAATACACTTACAGTAATTTAAAACATTTACTACATTTTCACATTTTTAAAACATAATGCACGTATTACACTTCCAGTAAAACAAAATTCATTACAATTTTAAAAAGAAATAATGAATCCTGGAGGAGGTCGATTGAAATATATCAAAATATTGGTTAAGCCTAAGCAAAGAAGAAATAACTGAAAACTAGAGTCGGTTCAAACAAAGAAAAACAAATGAAATAAAGTTCTAATTAAAGAAAAAAGATTAATCACGTTACGTCGAATGAAAATGGGAGACGGGACCGGGGTTCGAACCCGGGACCTTGAGCTCAGCGCGCTCATGAGCCTACCGACTGCGCCATCCCGTTCGCCTCTCGGGCCCGTATACCATTCTCATTCAATAAAGAAAAAAGCTTTTGAGATCCATGATCTGTAAACAGCGAAACGGCACAATTAGAGGTACACAAATTAAGACGTCAAAGGTGTCAAATAAGTGATTTCAAAGATATTATACAAGATCTAAGAAGTATATATTGATAAAATTTCAGACTTTTACACCAACATTATTATAGTATATCGCTAGCTATGGATCTTTATATGTTGTAGTCAATCATTCGCGTTTCCAATATACACTCAATTTCTTTCTAAAATTTAAGTTATTTTTAAGGCAACAAAAGGATGACATTGGATGATTTTATACTTTCATTAATATCAGTCTTCCCAAAACGATCTGTAGAACAATAAAAAATACAAAAGGAATACGATAAAATATGTCCATCACAACAATAATTTAAACATTTACCTTTCGTTTTTTATAAAGAAATTTAAGAACGTAATTTAAAAGAAAAGTGTTTTGTGATAAGAGTGTTTCCTGAAAACGAGCTCATAAATGATTGAACACGACAACAATAGAGAAAAAACCATCATGTCGTCTGATTAAATCGTTCAAAGACATTTGATCGGGAAGTGTTTTTCAGCCTGCTACGCTGCCACCAATCTAAACCACTCGCTCCGCCAGAGTGGTCTCAGAATAGCTGAAGGACCTTCGTCTTCGAAAAGGACACTCCGGAAGAAGATAGGCTCAACCTCTCTTCTCGCTGACAGCAACATAGCTTCCTTGGAGAGATCGTAATGAGAGAAGTATTTTTATATTTGTTTTTCCCTCAAGTGTTTTTTGTCTTCAGATCTCGACCCAATTCCCGTAAGGCCAATGTCGTGACGAGTGTTCGTAAAACTTGGCGCGACTGTTTCACACAAAAATATCGTGGGGATATCATGGACCGCGAGGGAATGGGTAATACGTGCATGAGAGTCGCCTGACTACTAGAGAAAGGAAAAACAGGAGATGAAAACAAGAAATAAACTCGGTGAAGAGACACGTTTTCTTGTAATACCTTCCTTCCAAAACGGGATCTCTCATTCTAGAAATAAAAGTGAATTGAGATTTATCCTTTGGGGACAATAGCATGTTTGTAAAGCGAAGACTGAACGTGATATAAGCCAGCAATATCACCGAGCACATACCAAACAGAACTATGAAACTGAGGACGCCAGTGTCAACGGTTCTTTACCAATGACGGTACCCACATTTTTATAGCAGAGGGAGCAAAATTTTGACAAACTGGTGGAAAAGTAGATATGTAGTCTTATCTCTGTAAAACGTAGACATAACACAAACCAATTAATATTTCTCGACGATTAAGAGGCATAGAAGGTTTTTAATTAATTGCTGGAGTGGCATTGAAACCGACATAAAGATTTCATTTTCAAATAAATATTACGAACTAATGAACTGTGTGTTCGATTCTCATGCAAACCTATTTCCCAGATAAATGGTTAACGTTTGAAATTATCGAATACCTCCATGTCTATTCTCTCTTCTACATGGGAGTGCACAATTGAATAAATATTGAAACCAAATGTTCAGCTGCAAATAGGGAATATAAACGTAATAAAAACAGACACACAAGATTTTGCATGCAGCTCAATGAAGATGTTAGCTGAAGAATGAATGATCTACCCAAATACATAGAATCATGGTTAATATTTACAATAATATTGTAATTTAGTACAAACTATTTATTCTTTATTTTGCTAATTATATGTAATATAATATTACATATTAATTTGCATTGTCCACATGTATGTAACAAAATGGTTTTGAAAACATGTTTTGCACTGTTATAAAAAATAATAAACTATACATGTCATCTTTAGGAGTCCATCCTTCGACGTTATTTAAACCAACGTCGATTTATGCTTCATCGTTTCAGAGAACAAAGAGGAGTGCGGATATATTTCCCTTCGTTGATCGCTAGCAAGAAGAGGAGAAGGTTCGCACTGCTGTGGTTCAATTGTAAATGGAAATGTTATTTTTCATCCCTTTCAAGCAAAGTAATACAATCCATTTCCTTACCAGAAATATCTGAACTAATCACAAAGACGAAAACTCGGATGAGGAACACGCACAGTGTCGTCCCATCGGAACGGATGCAATAAAATGAAATCTGTTAAGTATTTTTGAATGTATTTTCTTTGAAATAAATCAATAATGGTTTTCGACAAAAAATGTTTATTCATTCGTCCTACTTTAAGTAACTCAATTACTTGTGGATAATAAGGATGAATGTATTTTGTTTATGTCTAGTAGTTAATATTCTGCGCGGGAACAGACATACACCTTCACTGCTATAAACATAACCCTCCCTTTGGATCCGTAGAAGACGGTTAGAAAAACCCGTCTCCCTTTCATGCCAAAAAGAAAAAAAGCGAGACATCAAAACATTATGAACGACTCTTGACATTTGAAACGAAAATATACTATCAAGAACTGGATTTTCCAAGGATTTAAAATCGTAATTTCGTTGAAATGTCAGGATGCGTTAGCTCTATCGGCAAGATTCTCTAGAAATATCTCGTATCTTTTTCTTCTAAGCTAAACTCAACCGCCTTAACAAGTCTTCCCTTCCTCTCATGTCGCGAAGTCGTAGTAAGAGCTAGCAGTATTTAGCACTCTCAAAGGGTCATTGAATTCACTCGCAAACAGTGCAGTTGCAAGAAGTTCCACGTAACTTCGTAGCTGTTGGTCCATTCAAATGCCGTTAGCATACCAGATAAACACTTCTTACAGAGAAAACTAAAATCCCTCACACATTTTGAAACCTGGTTGAACTACTGCGACGCAATAAAATGTTATAATTATTTTTTATGAGTTTACATTTTTAATGTCTTACTCTAATTATACGAGTAATAATTCAGCTTAAATCGACTTTCGTCTATGAACACAGTTCCTTCCCTTCTGTCTGAGATACATCCCCTGGGCGCTCACCTACATGTCATGACGTATGTTTTTCGCCGAGACAATGCACAACAATCACTATCGATGACTATGAAATGGTGACATATTTCCCCGTAGCGCAGGCGCCACTCCGTGACACCTGGATAGTCGTCGGTATTATAAGAAATAATTCATCCGTAAAATAATCGGTAAACCGGTAAAATAAAAATTCTTTAAAAAAAAATTACTTGTATTGAAAATATTTTTATATTGACTAAATGCGAGTGTTGCTCTGTCACCTAGTAAATTAATACTAATAATTAAAAAACAAATACACATCAATAATTGTTTTTAACATATTTTGAACATAAATTTCATTACATTAAGAAATAAAATTAACTCATCAAATTAGTTATGAAAAAATGTCTATCAACTCATTTGTTAAAAATTTCCTGGAAAATTATTTTTATAATGAATAAATCCGTACGTAGATATTATTGTTTATACGAAATATTATTTTACCTCCTTATGTACAATATAGAGGTAATAAATAACATGTATAAATATATTAAAACGGTAAACTAATGTTAAATTAGGTGCAAGAATGGGAAAAGTACAAAAAAAAAATCATTATGTTCTCAAAATTAATGCAGCGACCCTTCATCGTTAAGATGATTCATAACTTACAACCTTATTTTCGACCTTTAACGTTAAGTTTACCAACAGGAGGAAAACAACAAAACCAAAATACAGTTTTCTGTCCCATCACATATTCATACCATCTTGAAGGCATCGTGCCAGCAACGGAGACCGGTCAAGGTTTTACGACAGAGGTTTTAATAACGTCAAATCGATTCATATTGTCTGTTAATAAAACTGACATTTTCGAAAGTATCTAAAAGGTATCTACACCTGTGGTCTACAACGGTTGTCTATTCATGACAAATAACACTTTTCATAACTACAAAATAATTCAATCACGTGGAATATAATTTTTCTCGTTGTGATAGGACTCAATAATTTCTTTTCGTCGTATCCCCAATATAGTTACAAGCGTACAATTAAGGTATTATATGCCTCAGGGCGGCCAGGTTAAGTACCCCCAAAAATGTTTTAAATGATAGTTTAAACCATTCTCTATCCAGTGGCGATGAATTTTCGTACCCTTACGGCGCAAATTTTGAATGATTTGACTTTAAATTACTGTGGGCTTATATGGAGAAACTTTCGCGGACTCAAGTTTTTTTTTGATTTTCTGGCAAAAGTACCGGTTTAACATACAACTAAAGGTTCTTTTCGCTAAGTTAGTTCTAAGCAAGAAATCGACAAGATCATTGCGTTGCTCATTTTATTTCATACTGATGTAATTGTTAAATTTTATCAATTAAATTAATATACTCTGAACTAATTTACTTATTACCATAAAAATAAATTAACAAAACATTCCAAATGAAAATAGGAACGCAATGACGTGAAGATTGTCACACCTTACGCAGCATTTTCAAGAATAATTCACCAAAAACTGTGGAAAATATTGTTCTCACTGAAATGGCAGCCGCATCACGTGACCGAAGACAATGCCATTCTTGACATAGGAGGAGTCAAACGACAGTCTAAATGAATATTATAAAGTTTTAAAATCACAAAATAATTGTTTTCATCCAATATAAAAAATTTGTGGAATGAATTATTAATGAATAAGAACTACTATGGTGAATATTTCCAAGTTTCGTGTGTAGTTGCCAACTTGACTTCAATCAACGCGCACATAATACCTTAAGTTATCTAAAAATTAAAATTGTGCGCAATAAAGCATTTTAATAAAATATTTGGCTTTGTGTATTTTACACACGGTACTAATTTTGACTGTTACGGTTATATAATACGCTCCTATAATTTATTATCCACGTGAATAGAATGGGGTTATCGCAAAATTGTAGTTTTAAAAAAAATGCGCACTTCTTGGTAGCCACACCCCGCAGAGCTAGACTCAAATGCATCTCAACAAGATTTTATGGGATAAATTAAACCATTAATGTTAATTGCTACACACACGCGAATATGTAGAAAATTTCTGTTACAACCATAGGAGTATAAATTCCTCCATTTCCAAGTATATTACTCGAAAACCGGTCACTCCATGTATAGACGGGACTATGAGAACTAACGTAATAAAATTCTTTCAAGGGTAACGCAATACTCGGGATCGCTTTCTAGACTCAAAAGAATATTCTAGTTCTTGTAGAGTGAGGCTTGTAAACGAAACACGTACGTCAGGAGTACTTAATGTCCCATACTTGTTACTTAGTACAGAGCCTAGAATGGAAGACTCTTTTTGTCCTGTAGAGGAATGTGTATGTGTGTTTCATCAAACAGACTTACAATGTGAGTGCAAAGGATTCCGTGAGCACTAGATAGCATTTACAGTTTAACTGCACCACCACACGACTACGCTATACGTTTAGTGTAGCAACATACGAATGAAACTATCTAATATCTTAGAAATTGAATTTCAATCTCCTTTAATAGCCCATTACTATCACGCCCTTGGAACTAAAATAAGATGACAGATGAATAATGCAAAAGATGCAGCTCACATGTAATAAAGATGCATTAGGAATCCCACATGAATTAGCGCATTGATGAAGATTGTAGTTACCTTCAACAGTGGAAGCACACAAAAGTTCTACTTAATTCGATTGCATATAAATAAAATGTCTAAATTATAGACAAACATTATACTTCATTTTATAGAAATACATTCTTTAAGTTTTGAAATAAAATAATTAACAACAAAATATGAGATTTAAGTAGTAAAATTCCGTATTATCAATAATTAATTTTCACTCTTCCGGTTTATTCATAATTATAAAAAACAAAGAAATAAGTAACTAGGTAGAACATAATAAAAATTCAATCCATTAATTCGTTTTAATAACACACTCTCCTCTTTATTAAACTAATTCCGATAATGCACGTACCCTGTTTTTGTTGCGCTTTTGCAGTACCCGGATGATGACCCATTATACAATACTACACCCATGTTCAGCAAACATACGTGTTTAAAGTCGAAACTAAATAGATGTCGGCTAGCAACGTAGTACGTTTGACTTAAAAGTAAAGCAATTTATCTCTTTTCTGAAAAGGAAAAGGTCAGCAGTATCGAATTGTTTGAGAACCTTTTTTTTAGCAATGTCTCGGAAACCTCGGGAAATGACATCCAGGTGAGCACGGTCACCCAGATGGCTACAGGACTCCACGTCACTGCAACGTCTGTCGGAACTTCTCTAAAGGACGTCGCTCAAGGGATTGAACGATACAATGCTGTTCCATTCATTTCAGACATGAAAGGTAAAATGTCTCTAAGAAAACAGTTTGATGTCGACTTGAGGACGCAACTCTGGTTCGTAGCACAAGCCGCTTCGTGTTCTCCAGCATTCTTGATTCGCATCAATGCCTCCACGTAAGGGAATTACAAGTTATCAATCTACAAAGGACTTGGGCATTTCAAAAATTACTTTCAAGCACTTCGAAATATTAAAATACGCAGACATAAAAATCATTAAAACATTTATGAAACTAGAAAAACACTTTTCGTAGTTTTAGAAAATGAAAATCGACTTTTCTAAGTACATTAGTTTCAAGGATAAACGATAAACGTCTCTTCGCGGCTTGATGCTTCGAGCCTTACGTAACGTCTACTCTCAAAACACCCACATAACTTCACTTGAAGGTAAACATAAATCCTCACTTGCGTACAAAGTTTCTCACTTCGTCTTTTGCGAGGTCGTGACACAGCTCACAAAAGAGTAAAACTACTTCGTGAGCTGTACATTTCACTACAAGGTGCACATAATTACGAAGGCATCCTAGTCAAGAGGGTGGAAGAACGTGTCTCCTCCGATATTTTTGTTTTTGCAGAAAATTAGAATAATTTGAAAATACTTTAATCCTGAAACCAACCTACTATTCAGTCCCTCTACAATTTATGTCCCCCCCTCTAAACTATAAAAGAAAAAAACCTGAACAGATAAAAGTTCTTCGTGACGTATGATCTCGCATCAAAACTGTTCTATTAAGACAATTTCGTACGTCAAGGTTGAAAACAGTTAATAGTCATTTGCAGCCGTATTGTCGACTGTTGTTGGACCACCGTCGTGCGTCATATACTATGACCTTCCTTCACAAACGCGCTCGCGCGCGGGCGAGCGCGCGCGCGTCACGTCCACTGGTAGCGAAGAAGCGGCGCGGAGACCGGGCGTCGCTTTCCCTCAGCCGCAGCGGCGCAACAACCCACGGTCGCTTCCGGATCCACAGCGCATGCGCATCCTCCGCCGTCACCACCCGCCCTGACCTATGCCAGATCGCCTTCGCCAGCGCTACGGCAGCGGCGGTGACTTTTATTTTTGATAACTCGCAGGTGACCAAGCTGAAGGTCTCACACGCCCCAAGTAAAAAAAGTCACGAACTAGTGCACTGAAGTGTCATTCGTAATACCTCAAGGGTAATGCGATAAAATAACATTAAAAGGATCTTCTAGGTCGGACACTTACCATAATTCAGAAGAACTTTAATACATCTAAACTCAACGTCATGCGCGTAAGGGAGGCATGAAGTACAATTTTTTTGAATATATATAAATTACCTATTTTAGGCAATTAATGGTAGAAAAATTTTCACGAAACGTAAATGGGGTGAAGTAAACGAAATTGTGCAAGTTGGAAAAGGATTTTATCTGTTCTGTCGATTTTCAGTGACAGACCACTTAGCCATTCGCGCTTCGGACCAGCCTTGGATGCAGCGCTGCGCATAAAACTCCTCCTTTCGCCCGAATCGATGGAAGCAGTAACGACGCAACGTCAGCCTTGGATATCACGTGACGCGCGCGTTCACGCCTCTTATCACAGCGGCGGCGACGGCGTGGACGTGCGCGAGGCCTCCAACATGGCGTTGTTGACGATGCCACCGCGATCGATCAGTGCGCTTTCAAACAAACACAGAGCGGCAGGCCGGCCGTCTCGCACCCACCAGAAGTCGAAGTCATCCTCTTCCACGTCAACAGTTGAAGACGGCAGCACGTCCACATCCGCATCCATCACGATGACACTGCACTCACGACACCCACACGCGAAGAACGAACAAGCGGCTTGACAGCTACGCGCGCGCACTCGCGGCCACGCGGAGAGGGCCACTGGCTACGGTGGCGGCGGCAGGCAGCACAGAGCGAACGAGCGCCTACCACCGTGCCTTGCAACCTAGGCCAACAGCACACTGGCGTCACGCGGCGTAGGGGGGAGAGAGATGGGCAACGGTGGCGGCGACACAGGCAGCGGTAGGCGTGCGGGAGCGAGCGAGGCGCGCGGCTGGCTAACTGGCGCAACGGTCCCGTGATGTTGGGACCGGCAGTGGTGGCGACGAGGGCGGTGAGGGTGGCAGCGCGGGCGGCAGCGGGGTGAACGACCGAGCGGGCCTGCCTCACTGCGCGCCCGCGGGTCCCCGGTCGGGAACAGCCCCCTCCGAGCCGCCACCGCCGAGCCATCGATTTTGCGCGGGTGGCATTGCCGGCGGGCAGCCCGGTGTGCCTCCCTCCTTAGAGTGGGCGGGATCGGGGTAGGCCGCTGGCGATGCAGGGCTTTCGGACCTAACCTTGCTCAACCCACTGGGTCAATACTAGGTCGCACGGGAGACGGAGAGCAGCGGAGTTCCAGAGGCGAGGCGGAGGATCCTTCTCAGAAGGGGTGACCCTTTGAGAGAAGACGAGCCCTCGGAGACGAACAACTGGCTAGGGAGGAAAAGAGAGGGTAAGTGGGGGATAGCAGGTGAATGCGAATGTTGTGTCTGCAACGAGTGAACAGGTCATCAGAGGGGGTCAACGACCTCCCGCCGCAGACGCCGCAACGCAGACGCACTTAGATCGCCCGCCAAGCAAAACGACACCGGAAAAAAGATGAACCATACAGGTGAAATGGTATGTAGAGATGTCCCGACTCCGCAAAATAAGGAAATTGAACCAAGTCTTTTCTTTTAATCTCTCCAGATGTGTCAATCAATGTTCACTGGATTCAATTCATTTCAATACACAATCCTTTACTGATACATTATTATTTCAGATGAACTTCAGGATACGTAAGACACGCCAAGATGAACGAAGCGCGGCTACAAATCAACTGAAACGCGATCCAAGAGCGCAAACTGAGGAAGCGAAAGTCCCTTCGAGGAGCAGGTCTGAAGTAGAAGTTCCTGTGCAGGTGAATTCCGTGTTCCGATAAACATCTTTTTCCAACGGGGTAGTCCCTAATTCTCTCCCCACTTTTTCTTGAGCATCGTGTGATCGAATGAATCGCAGTCTTTCACTTGACTCCAGAGAGCAAGGACATACGTAAATTTTCCTACGTCTCTTAACCTTGCCGAATCTATCAACAAGTTATAAAAAATAACCCATTGCCATAATTGGATTCATACATGATAGTTCATTTCGAGCATCACTGAATTGAGTTAATGTAAACATTGTGAATAAAAATTAAGTTCATGCATCTCGTGGAGTCGTAAAAGCTTTTTTAGAATAAAATTTAATTTATTTAGGTGATAAAGAGCAAAGGTGACATCATGGATTATTTTTCATTGTACAAGACTTGGTTACATCAGAACATATGAGATCTTGGAGCACTCGTGAATTCTTCAATGTTTTTAAATAGTAAATAATAATAATAATAATTAATATTATTATAATAAGAAGATACGTGTTAGTGTTTTAATAATACTTTGTTAGATTCGTTAGTAGTTATATTGGTACGTTGATTACAGTATATTGACAATATCATCCTAAACATTCAAAATATTTCAATGCACTATATTCTTATAATCTTTAAAAATAATGTTTAAAAAGACATTGAGATAGTTCAAAAGAACATAAAACAGCACTAGCTCCAACAAGAAGCACACCGGACAACTTTCTATCATGATAAAATGTCTCATAACTGAGAATATATACAGTTTTGTACATATTTCTTCCGTGTACCCTACACGTGGAGATTATATGTGATAACTTTCGGTCAGGTGAAAATGGCGACCAGCCGGGAATCGAACCGAGAACTCTGCTTTGTTCGCAGGGGTGTTAATCACTACACCACCCGTTCGCCTTCCACAACTGTACACCATTTCCACCCAGACCTAAACCCCGGCAGACCTGAGAGACATCCCCATACAGGAGATAAGTGAACCAGGCGGCACACTATGCTGTGTGCACTTTATTACCGGTTTCACACGTACCTACACCCTTGCGATCAAAGCAAGAGACCCGGGTTCGAGTCCCGGCTGGTCGCCATTTTCACCTGACCGAAAATTATCATATACACTTATCTACGAAAAGATGGCACATAACACCAAATTCAACAACTTCATACGATACTTCAGCAATGTCATATGTCTTATGATACTGAACACTTTGGTCAATTGATTTTGTTTTTACAACAAAGCCTCACGTGTTCTGACAATATTGAGAAGTATTATTTGTCACTATATATAAAAAATACTACAGTATACTGAAATGGTGCCTACATGGATCGACGTCCTCGGTAGGAGGATTATACCACATTTCCAACATACAATGACGAAAATTAGTATCAGAAGACGCCCAATTATTCCAAATAAAAGTAAAAGTTGCAATTAAAATAATGTAAATGAAATGAAAGAACATGAGAAAATTGAACACACTTTCCACTCCTTCCACTCTTTTTGCTCACACTCAAACAGGTTTTATTACCTTGCAAATAAAACTACGAGAAAAAGCCTCAAAATTAATTGAATTTGAGGTTAAGGTATATTTTAACAATGTTCAATAACGATGGTAAATCAATATAACTAGTTATGACGATTACATCAGAACATTATAGCGATATAGATATTTTGTCAAACTAAAAGAAACAAAAATAATAACCTAAAATGAAATTTTACAAGAAGTCATGGGGAAAACCGACTCAACTCAATTTTGTAGACAAGTAATAAGTGTGAAACAGCAGATGTATTTCTCACGTGCTAATACATAATAGGATATTTAAAATGAAAAACTTTCGAGCTTTTCTCTACAATTTCATTTTAAATTGTTATTCATTAGTTTCATGTAACTGCAGGACTGCATAGAAAACATTGCTCTTTCTACGCAAATAAAATAGCATAAAATAGTATTTTTCAGGTTTTTTCGTGGGAATAGTCAAGGATAGCTCGGTCTAACTTCGGTAGGAACACGCAAACGCTATCAGAGGCTTCCACACGCTACGAGCTCACACACAAAAATACCAGGACATTGCATATTCCCAACGTAACAATTTTCACAGGTAAAAATGCATTGGCTAATTGGGTTCAACAACTGCGTATGATTTTTTCCAATATTAAATTTCTCATGCTAATTGCAAGATTACAAGTTATCTGTAGGCAAAAACACGGCTTGGCACCCTAGCTTGACCCTGACGGGTTTTCCGGCATTTGCTTTTTCCAAGGGCACGCTCCCTTCCGGAGACAATGTAGTTAAATTCCTCCATATATTAGAATAGACTGCTTGGAAATTTCTTGTTATTGTTATTATTATTATTCTCTTTTAATACCCCACGATTTGTCCCCTGGTGTTTCAGAGCAGCTGCGGGAGTTGATTCAAGAAATCGCCCTAATATAGAAGGTAGTTTCTCTCAATACTGCGGATGCGAAGAATGACAAATTTTTGTATTTGAATAACCAGGTTTCGTTCTACGAAGAGTTTCACGACATTTTTTAGAAGTACAAGACGAGAGATAAATAACAGAAAGACAAAATCTGAATAACGATCTTTTGCTTTTCCGGGATGAAAGAACAGATAGTTGTTTTTCCTTTTACTTAAATTGTTCTGTTTAGTTAGAAGTAAGCAATCACCAAAATCTGGCGATGACAGAAAATTGAAAGAGACCGCTGAAACGTTCAAAGGAATCAAAAAAATATATCAGAATTATGAAGAAAACTTAAATATTTTAATATTGGTTTATTGAGCTTTGTATGCCTTCATTTTTATTAAAAAAGTAATGGCCCTGCCGGACTGGTCTTCAAGTCCTACGCTTTTCTTGTATTTTAAGAATATTACTTCCTAAGTATTTTCTTCGACAAGCAAGATTTTCCTATACGTTATACAAAATAATATGAATAAAAAACTATTCCTTTATTTTACTCATGTTATCACAATGTCCCATATTAGGATATGAGAAGCCCATGTTATCCCAAGGTTTTTATTTCGTATAGCTTACCAACTTTAAAGTATCACATTGTTTAACACGAGGACGCAATGTTTGTTAAATACAAAGCTGATAATAACCAAGGAGAAGTATAATATTTTTGGATGACTACAGTAAAAGCAACTCACCAAGAACTATATTTCCTTCATTTCTTTTAGACATTCACTGAAGAAGATATGGCACCGATACTGCTGTTCTTTTGTTATTTATTTTATTATATTGTAATCCTCGTAAAATATAAGTCTTAATTTTTGCAGTAACGCTTTCTCTACATTACAGTTCAGTACAGTTGGTGGAATATCACAGGGTATTTGGAGTAGCAGATAAGACAACTGTACACAAAGATAAATGACATACTATATCACTTAACTGTTATTTTGTTTGAAGTAAATGGACGGAGACTTTGAGGTAGCTTTGGCGTGAAAATGCCAAAATAAATAAATAAATAAATAAAATAAAAAGAAACTAACGTCAATCGGGACAGTTAAGTAGTTTGAGCGTGCCAAGGCGCTAGTAAAACACAAAGTATAATTATTAAATTTTCAAAAATGTTATCTATATTATTTACAATAAAAATTATTCAGTCATTGTAACAGTAATTCATGAATTACAGTGAAGTAAAACTGAAAATCATTGTACTGTTTAAATTGAAACTATAAATTTGAGAAATGGTCTCGTTTGACTTCTATGTTCAATAACTTTCTTTATTGTCAGGAAAGACAAGGCAAATTTTATATTGTTCTTTTCTTCACTAAATTTATGACACGTGTGATAGTTTTTTTTCCTTTCAGAGGCGTTATCCATAAGTCACACGGTACGGTTCGACATCAGTACGGTTTTATTCAAATATTAGCTCCCCAACGTTCAAAGTTTATTGGGCGAGTTACTACATAACAGTTAATTTTTTATAAAAAATATTCAATATATACAAAAACAATCGCCAGGTCGCTCGTTTTACCTTAAGAGATATTTGTACTAATTTCACTGGGCGAGTTCTTGATGCGATTTACTTCATGAATCGGTCAGAAACTACAACACAACGAATTCACTTCTGGAAGAAAGTCAAGCACCCGGCTCGTTGAAGAGGTTTTCGGCCGTTGCGGTATCTCCTGTCATCACACCCCTGTGGCCATGGGAGTTGCGAAAAGACAGCAGTCTCAGACGCGAAACCGCGAACGCAGAGTGCGACGTCTTGACCCACGGAGATTCATTCTAGGAGATTTTCTTCCGAAATAAGCATCGTGGTCGACTTACACAGGATATCCATACCACACGAGCGAAACATTATACGACGCAGTGCAGTGAATAATGCGAGAGAATGTATTAAAAATAGCAAATTCCAGACAAAAATAGGAGCGAAAGTAGATGATGACAGCACTCGGGCGTGGAGCAAAGGTGAAGAGCTTCCAACGAGTTATTCACCGGAAATAATCTGTTCCATATCTCATAGAACTATAATTACATAAGAAATGAAAGACTTGTATTAAATATGAGACAAGGACTTATATGAATTAAATAAGAAGCGAATCCTGAATATTAAAAAAAATAAATCCTTCTGTACACTTCTAAGTGTTGATTAATCCGCGGTTGCTAACCACCCGAACACCCCCTCTCTCACTCTCATTGCAAGAAAAAACCAGTTTTATCTCCTTGCCCTAGATTGCACATTTTTCAGAAACCATAAATCGAATAAAGAGTAATTAGTCGACTTAAATGCTACATATGATAAAAAGAAGTTTGTCTTCTCAAAAAGAAAAACCAAATATTGAAAAACAAAGAAGTAACCATTCAAAAGGGCTTAAGCACGAAGTACTTATGGCACAGTGGTGTAGACATCGTTCACAAGTCCATTAACTGATGGCTAAATAGACGAAAGGGAATTCTGATATATATATATTTCTAGCTAAATAACTGATGATTACAGAGAACTGAATCTTTCAGGAGCTGTTAAAAAGTACATTAAAAAGTATTTAGAGATGCAAGTCGTCAACAAACGTCCAGCGTGAAGGGCAACGGAAGGGAGCTAGCTCTAAAAACTAGGCGGTAAAATATTTATTATTCAGTAGAACGGATACAATGCAATTGGTACACGGTGGTAAAAAATCTCATAATCATCATGACTACTGCAACTAATGAGAGACACGTTAACAAAGTAACACGTCAACTCCGTATTTCTTTCCTTAAAAGAGTTCCAACATAGTTTTAACATTTTATAAGGATCTAACACTTTAAGAGATTATGGGTAGAGCGACTCGAATAAAAAAAGTGGGAGTGCAACCTAAGTATTAAATTAATGATTTACAACTCACACTTACCATGTCACTTAGCACGATATCAAGGATGGAAAAAATAGGCTAAGACTCAATGGTCGAACTGTGACATTTCTACGTGTAAAATATTGAAGCTATTTCGAAACCATTAACATAATCATACCGTTAATAAGACTATCTTTCTGCAGTGTTATCTCATTTTACGTTAATTATAGTGATTCACCTTCAATACCTCCTGGGCAAACTTCGCAGTGACCTTCCGCGGGCCAAGGTCGACAACATCCAGTTGCAATAAGACGCACGTTAATGTTGACTCGACCAACGACGCCAGCCAGCACTCGACGTCGTAAGTTAGGTTACTCATTAGGTGCCAGAGCATTGGCATTGATCACTTTACTCGAATAAGGGCAAATAGGTCGATCCATTTGCTTCACGTTGCCACGCAGGGTCTGTTACTAACAGTTCATCCCATATATCTGGGACTACGATCTTTGAAAGAATAAGTTACAGATTTATTTATAGTTTTTTTAAATTCAGGGTCAGGAGAAGAACGTCAGTAACGTAACACTACGAGAAGAAGTCAATCATTTGAATTAAATACTCGTGAATGACCCAGACTAAAACATGAACCGGTAATTGGTGCTGAGTTGATTTACAAAAATAAAATAGTATTATATTTATTATATTTAATAAAATATGAAATTTCATAACGGACAAATTTTGGAAAAATGCTTTAAAGATTCCAATGCAACTTCCCTTGAAGAAAATTACTTCCAATTCAAGCAGTTTAAAATAAATATTTAACACGAAAATTGTCTAATATAAATCGGTAAGTAATTTATTACATATATTTCATTAACATTCCAATATTGTGTTATTTATATGAATTGCAAAGCAACTTTCTCGTCTGAGGTTATCTGGATATTGTCACGAAGGTGCAATAAATGATTCACTCTCATTGGTTTTTCTTCACCGACTGTGACACAGACCGTACACACATATAACGAGAAGGACATGCTCAAGACAGAATGCGAAACAACACAGAATGGTTGAAATGCAGAGGTAATAACTACTACAAGATAGATGGAAAGAAATGTTATCTACCGTCTCTTTGTTCTCCACGAATAGTATCTATTAAAAGACACTTACTTTGTAACCATACCCTTTCACAAACCAAACTTGGTTAGGTTTCACAAGTGAACGAATTTCCTTGAATCAGGGGAAAAAGAGAGATAAATATTGCACGAGTTTAAATTATTTAAACTCCCAGTTTGATAGAATATTTACAATGAAATTAATAAGTAGCATCTCTTGGTGTATTCGAGTTAATATTCAAGAAGTGTTAGCATGATCCCTTTTTATTTTTATTAATTGTATTATTTATCATGTTAATTTTCTTCTAATACACTAAAAGCAGGAGAGGACTGTTTACAAGAAGACTCCCGCAGGACTATTTATAAAACAGTTTTTACGAACACAAACGAAAACTAATATCACACCTAAATGAACATGTGTTACACGAGACATTTGGCAACTACAAACTGAAGAAGACGGTTGAGAATAGAAATACCCCAGCCCAAGAAAAGATTTTTCTCACATTTTAATAAACAGACCCTATTTACATAAAAAACTTATTTTCGAAAATAATTCAAAATACCTTGGATCAACTTATAAGTATTCCCTTACTTCAACGGTTGATTACGATTACCTCAATTAACATTATACGTCATACTTAAATTAATAATTTGGCATGAATTACTAAATATTAAGTAAATTCTCATCTTCGCAATAATTGCTCAATGTTTACTCGCTTCGTGCACATCTACCTACGTGAAATAACCTTCTGTACGCTAAAGAAAAAATAAATTTCCTGTTCAAAACAAACCTCCACGTAATAGCCATTCTCTAAAGAACGCATGATTAATTCATACAATCGACTCGGTGGAGGGTATTAATGAGTGCTACTAAAAAGAACTATAGAAGTAAGTACGACAATTTAACATGTCTCCTTTATATTATACGCAATCAAATTTTTTAAATACAGCAGAAGTGAACGAGAATTTTCCCCCAAGGTGAATAAAGTAATTGAGGTTGTTGGCTACTATTAACTTTATGTAATAGAATCCCATTATTAATGTCTTTATTTTTAAAATTAGTACGAAATTCGCCAAGTATAATGTACAGTACAAGAGTCAGATAAGTATAATACAGAATATGTGACGTTTTTTACTTTTGAATTCGATATTTGGTTTCAGAGATTACTAACTATAACATTTAGATTTAGTCGAAACCTTCATGAAATCTTACGACTTATTTTATAACCCAAATGTCGGTATTCAATGACAGATGTTGGTGAGCCTCAACAGCATCAATAATAATAAAAAAAAATTATTATTAAAGTCTAGATTTGTAAAAGTAATACAACAGATTTATTAATTTTGTGATCCAGGTTTAAAAAGAACATAAAACTAAATAATAGTATTGATTAATAATGTATAGTCTAGTAAGCGTAAAATCAAAACAGTATATCATGACAGCGACGAATTTTCGTCTTTGTTCTAGATAAAAATATCATAATAAATGCATATCAAATATCTTCGTGGACATAAAAGCTAAGGAGACTTTGCATCGTCGAGAGGAATAATTTTCAACACAAATCCCGACAGAACATCTGGAGCCACCAAAAGCACGATGAGTGCTTCGCATTTATTCTCGGCACCCCTTTCTAAACAAAAGCGAAGAGCTTTTATTTCGATGCAACCAGCCAGCCAGTCGCCAACCGACGCTACGAGGGCCTCGCCGCTTCGCCCCAGGCCGGTCCGGGCAGCTGTTGGATCACAAACTCTGCCGAAAAACTACCGCCTCCGCCTCCACGACTAGAGGCTCCCGTAGGGGGGAGTCGTTCAACGGACGCGGGCGAACGCGGACCTGACTCAACACCTGAGCTCTTGGCAAGGCAGAGTCAAACACGCGAGAAAGCTTCGCGCGGGCGCCGTCAGGTGGGGAGGGGCGGGCCGTGCGAAGTTTGAAAGAGGTGCGGGAGGTGAGGAAGGGGAAGCTCTCGCTTTGCACACCACCGCCGCTGCGCCGCGCTGCCGCCGCACGAAACCTCACGCGATACTTAGCCGCGCTCTGCCCCCTGCAAAAGACCAACCACCCACGAAGCCGCTCAACTTTCTATGATACCCCGTCCTCAAAGGGTTACTATGAAGTCGCAAGGGTGACAGATTCAAACAAACTTAAGTATTGTAAATGCGAAGTGGTAGTGTTGTCGCTCATCACCAAGTCATCCCGCGTTCGATTCCCGATGGGGTCAGAAAATTTGTAGCTTTTCATGTTAATGTCCCAGCAAACTTTCCTTACTCTATCCAGCTTCTCCTAGTATCAATAACTCTAACTATTACTAACTACTTCTACTAACCCCTCCACGTGGGCCAAGTTGTTGGTAAATCCAGCTAACCGGCCCACGTACTAACAATAGCCTACCACCCAACTCCTAACTCCCCATCGCTCCATGTAGATAAGCTTCAATAGCACGCTGCACTCCCCGTTTACAAATACAACAATATAAAATGCGAAGGGTATTTATTAAAAATTCCATTCATTTTTATTGAAGTCAGTTATGCTGTTGCAAACATTATTCATCAGACCCTGTTTAATAATGGTTGCATGAAAAAAAATTAAGACACATACATTTGAAATACATCATTCTTGAAATGAAGGTTTATAATAATTGCAGGAAAAAATCAACGTTTAATCAACTTTGAGAAAATAATGACGTTTCTGAAACAACTCATTTGATAGACTTTTTGTTTTCAATATTTTCCTGTCTCCAGATGTAACCATTATTACGTAAATTCTTGTTTGTTATCAGTTCCCTTGAATGTTTTCTCTCGCTATATTAACAAATTATTAAAAAAAACGTGACACGTTTGTTTCACTACGCTTTTAGTCCTTTAAGCTGTTTCTCCTTTTGTAACCTTCTACATACATCGTATCAAAATTCTCTCATTGCACGCTGTCAATTATTCATTTTGCACAACTGATATTTGGAGATGTTGATGCATGTTTTTATATCAACTGTGAAACGATTCCCATAAATCTTTACTCGTGAAAAAGTACATACCTTCCAGCGCTCCTGAATAAATTTTGATGTTCTCTTCGAATTAAAAGATCGATTTTACTTTAAAAAGTGAATAATAATTCACATAATGTAACGCTATATGAAACAGAATTTATAACATTTCTGTACTTCAGAATGACAAAGGGTTGGTGACTCGATTTTAATTACTTGAGGTTAAATGGAGTGACATTTTTTTACCGAACCGAGCGATAGTATACTGTGACCATGGCCCTCTTTGCGAAGTCGAGCAGAGTTCGGTGACGGGGTCTAGGCAGCGCTCAGTACCATAGGTCAGGACACAGACCGAAAACACGATTCTTTCCACGCCGCGCTCGCTGAAGGTGCTGCTCCGCGTAGTGAGTTCCGCAAACAATCAATATCGGAAGTGACTTTGTTATGAAGAGCTTCTCGAAAACCTCTCTAGTACATGCAAGAGGCGTCTTTAAACATGTTTCCTAGAATCATGTGAGTCGCAAACTGTGTGCAAATAAAATAAACAGAAAGACATGAGAGGAACGTCCATTTATTTAGCAAGTTTATAGTTAGATGTTAATTTATGTTTTAAAAAGTTGATACATCAAATGAATTCGCGCTGAAAGACCTAGAAAATCATAGATATTTCTCCCTCAATATTGCAGCTCATAAAACAGATTAACACGTGGTCAAATTTTGTTTAGGTGCTCAAAAAAGAATTACTTCAGTTATGAAAGTCCAATTTACATCTTCAATTTCGTGGTTCACACAATTGGAAGGACTTCTAGCATTAAACTAAATTAAAAAGTGCTTTATGATCGTCGAAGCCTGTAAATGCAAACATCACACGTAAAATGAATAAATCGACGGTATAATTTTCGATAGGAGGCCGAGTTGCAGAACACATATCCTCATAGATATAACATTGGTTCTAAACTGATTGTCTTGATATTTTTATACTCGAAGGACAATAATTATGCGAATATTATTATACACAATCAATTTTTAATGTAATACTTTATTAGTATTCACTAATACATGGCCAATAATCTAGGTTCTGCTGGTCTCTTCGTAACCATAAACTTTTTTTTTTTTCAATCTCACATTCAGAGTCGAGACGTGAGTGAATTTGGCTCAACAATCAAATGGAGAAAACAAAAACAAATTTTCTGTTTTCACTATGATGTTTCCTGTTTGGATATAAATATCCCAACCATATGTACCAGAGGTAAAAATATTTCTCGTACTTTAATGGAGAAGTGTGCTTCCATTCACCGTCAGCGAAATGGAAACACAATGGTACATAATTTGTGGGAAGTAAACAGAATCTCGAAGAAAATCTGTTATTCGTCTTCACAATTTGAACTGGTTGACACAAATTTCCTTATTTCTTCCTTCTTGTATAGATATTTCATTTGTAGCGAATCCAATCTGATGCAAGTGAGAGACCACGATTGTATAAGAAACATTATTATTATTGAAAAAATAACAACCCAACTATTAATAGGATAATAATTTTTTCCAGTTTTGGGGAAGGAGGTTACTACGCAGTATTATTTAATGATTCTTGGTTGAAACTAGCGCATAAACGACTACTTGTTGTATTTAATTACATTCGGTAAACTTCTCATACAAGATTCAGCTACCGATCTCGTATACACGTATTTTAAACAAGCTATTTTCCGCTAGAAGGTAGAATTCATTTCACAGTTCAAAGGAAGGAATCCTTTGAAATCCAAGTCCAAAAATAAAACACGCTCCTACGGAAAATAAATTCACACTTAAAGAACTTGGACAAGACATTAATATAGTTTATGCTGTCATTTATTAGTTCTTCAACGTGAAACAACCTCCCGTACTAGTAAATCACCGCGTCATGTTACCTACTACAAAGTTGCCAGCCAAATCATATCTCCGTCTGCCCATCAAAACACACCGAGCTCTTCTTCGCACAATCCTTCCACGTACAGTTAGTTATCCACAGCACTGAGAGCAACGTCCCGTGACTCTGCTACCAAACCACCTGGACAGGCTGCGGAGCGTGGAATTCTACAGCGTATCCTGTGCACTTCCGTAAGTGCTCATTCCCATGTAAGCGGCGCAGCAAATACTTGTAGTATCGTACATTTATTTCACTCGTCATGCGACATAAGTTAGGAAACAAATAATTTACGTATAAAGAGGCTAATATTAAAACAAATAATTGCGTATAACTACAAAGAATTAGCATTCTTAGAGGGTAAACAAACCTATCGTTAAATCATAACTACCTTTGCATGAAGAATAGTCTTATAGCAGGACCATACATTACCATACATTGTAGTCCTATTTACATATTTCCTTATAGAACATATGCGTCACTTTTTCATAAAATATCGCCCCCCCCCTTGACCAGGGTTTTCTCCGATTTTCCTTTGGACAGAGGTGGATTTTCCATGGGGCTGTCTAGGGACAGCAGCATTTGGGAGGTAGTGTCATTGATATAGAAATATTTAAAAGATTTTTCGTTTCAAGAACAGTAATAAAATAAAATGCACATTTTCTATTTAAATACATTTATTTTCATATTACATTTTCTTCGGGAAGTTGACATTTTGCGTAATTGGTCCCATAAATTAGAGTGCACAACATTTTTGCCCGACACTATTTTCATTTCATTTGAATTTGCAGTCACAAGTACAGCGAAGACGAATTTGGGTATTTTATTAAATGTTATTTGAGAGCGAAAACTTAAAATATTTAACTGGAAACTTTAGAAAAAGGAACGTCTGAACACCTTTAGGCATTGCTACAATGGAATGAAAACATATGATAATTTGACTGTCGTACAAGATATTTCTGTAAATGAATCTAAAAATATAAAAATGTAAGGTAAGACCAATTCTATAGAGCCGGACTTCATAAGATTGTGCTATGACGCAATAATATAACTGATTGACGTAAAAATCGTAAGCACAGTTTCATTAAATTTCTCTGAAATTTTTTGTGTTGTGAATATATTTATGTTTCACCGAGAATCACGACTGTTAAATACGTACTATGCTGGAAAATACGGAACGAATATTAATCTCGTGGATATAAACAACTAGAAGTTAAACTTGTGATCAGAATATAACTTACATTATGTAAGAGGGAAGTTTCCCAGGAATGTAACATTCTACTGAGCTACAATGGGGTAGAGGTCACGTAACACATACTTGTTATTGGCAAGACTCCCGTCGACTCGGTGACACGCTTATTTAAGGCTCAGACGACAAACACATACTTTGTATACACTCCGGTACAATTGTCAATTCATGAAGAGAAAAAATATAATACAACTCTTCTCAAACAAAAGAACAAACACTCCGCCCCATAGCATCACAGTTCCCGTTCAAAACTCATACGTAATTTTATCAGATTCTATAAAATAAAGAAAATGTAACGCCCACAAAGTTTACATTTATTTAGAGAAAGAAAAAAACAAACAGAAAACTATAGANTTACATTTATTTAGAGAAAGAAAAAAACAAACAGAAAACTATAGAAAAGCAAGTACCCACAGAAAAACGGGATACAAAATGATGAATTACGGATACATTAGAAAAAGAATTACCGATACCACAAACCTCTTTAAAAATCAAAAACTCATACGAAGATGAGCTTTAATACCAATAACGAATTATGAACTAATGCACCTATCAGTATTCACACCTACCACAATATTATTGGTGAAGAGCTGAATTTTGCCACCACTCGGGTTATGAGAGAATATATAAAGGAGAAAGGAGAACAAACAAGTATGTAAACAAACCTTTGAAATTTAGATAATTTACAAATATTTATCCAGTGGAACGAATGATTGTGTTATCAGAAACCTAAAGTTAAAAAAAAGGTATTTTAATTATTAGATTGGAGATGTTCTAAGTTTGTTTTACAAGTTAAAAAAAAGGTATTTCAAGTCAGTACGGACTGAAAAATTTACTCATCAATTCTCCTTCAAATATAATTTTATAAAAAACACGTATTGTGAGCAAAACGAAAGAACTTCGTTAAGCGAGGAGCGAGAAGGTATAGACGCCGAGTCCGTTCGCTTCTCCTAGGAATTGGAATCCGCCTTAATAGTAGTTCCGAGCAGTGAAATACGTATTTGGCACAGTGTTCATGCACTTGGCAAGGCGCAAGTGCAAGATGCATTTCAGTTTAACGAAGAGTTGGCACGCACACACCTGGCAACAAAGTCACGGCAGTGGAACACTGTTCTTCTTGCTCACGAACCATGGACAGTTTACCAGACAGTTTTAGTTAATAGTGGAACTGTTTGGCAACGATGAGAAATTCTTATAGGGAAACAAAGTAATTAATTAGAAATGTTTCTCTTAACCAGTGTCGTCCCGGGTTAATGTCGGTTCACGAGTTAAGGATGAAAATTCAAGGAAAATAAATTGACTTTGTAACAACTGGATAATGACAAGTTTGCATGTAAAAGAAATATCTAACTTAATGAATCAGATTTTTTATGCTCGCCATAAATTCCGTAGCTATAACAACACTTTTAAAAGAAGTTTATACAAGGTATATAAGAACATTCCCCATTTCCTGTAGATAATGATTTGGCGATACGTCTAAGGTCAGTTCACACTGGATTAGTAATGTTCTCCACTGATGAGAGCTTTCGTGATAAAACTACATATAGTCGGAAAGTTAGTAAAAGTGGACTTTATTATTTGCAAATGAATCTGGCAGCTTAAGGCACTTCCCAGAACTCTGTCGATTCCTCTAGTCCAAATGAGCACACCTCTCGACCTCTCCGGAGCTAAGCTCTTAGTCAGCTACTGGACAAAAAAAACTGATTTTTTATTTAACGTTTTATTATTATGATAATGCAATATTTGTGTTCTATATTAAACTACAAATAATATGAGCCCAAAGATGATATAATCAAGATAAAATTAAAAAGTATATGATCTAGTGTCAATGGAAGAAAGAACCGAACTTAAAATCTTAATTTTGTTGTGTGTTTAATAGTGTTTAAAACATTTTCATTGCAATTGTCTGAAGATTGCAAAAATAACATTAAAACTGAAATAAAACGTTAAACAGAAAAAGGAATATTATCAATTTTTTGGGTTCAGTAGGCGAAAAAGAGCTTAATCACGGACAGAACGAGTGGTGTGCTCATTAAGGGTTTAGGGACCGGTAGAGTTCGGGTAAGTGCCCTAAGCTGCCAGACGCCACTTTCGTTGGTGAATAGTATATAAGTCGAACAAACTGTCCTCTGTCCAGTAAAACACAAAGTACTGGACAATCAATCTTACCAGCGATATTTTCTCCGCAGTACTCGTCACATGATCACCAACGTAAAGGCTGTTTCACTCTAGGGCAGTAGTTGTAAATTGGCAAGTGATTTAATAGGCATACTCAACGAGAAAACAGCAAGTGGACGAGTACAGGTACAGTTTACTTGCGGTTCAAGTACATACTGTTGTGGGAAGAGATCACAAACACGATTGATACGCTGAATGATGACTACTAGGAAACTACTACACGCACGATGTTCAGAACAGTAACGAACTTAAATGGTTAGGTGGGTTTAGTGTTGATGATACTCTTCCTCTAACGCACTTTACTAGTAATGCTGCTTCACCGTCTACTATCCATTTAATGGATCGTGCCCATAAATTTTACTATTTGACGAAACACTTTCATTCGAACATATTTACTTACTAAATCACTTACCAATGGAAAAAGAATTAGAGGATAGCATTGTGAACTAGCCTCACTTGCTATTTTCTCGTTAAAAAGAAAACTAAATTATTCGCTACTATTCTTTATATCTTTTCGCCCGTAGTATAAACTAGCTTTTAGTTTCATCAAAACGAAAGTGTATTTTTAAGTAATTGTACATATTACTCAGACTCCAGCGCGAGACTCGCGAAGATAATTTAGAAAAAAAGCTTCCAGACATTCATACGCAATACATCCAATAGTTTCTGGATAAGCGTCTCTCTTACACAAGTACGTACGTGATAAGAAATATAGAAAATCATATATTGATAAGTGGTAAGACTATTTTCACGTACCAATACATTTTTATATGTATTGCCGTGAAACTAACTGAAAAAAAACCAAAGACTGATATTACAAAGACTGATATTGCAGTCAGAAACCTTCAATTTAAGTTTTGCGTATACTTTCTTTGATACTCCTCCTAACACTAAAAATAGCGAACGTCGGCCCACTTTTTCTCTTCAAATGAAATTCTGAAATCATAACACTGGGAAGGGTGGAATAAATTTGTAAGCGTTTGGGATTCTATTTAGGCAAGACCCCGTTACTCAACACAACCGTGACTGTTTTTTGACAATACATATATTAATTTATCAAGAAAACGCACAGGAAGAGGCTTTGTTATCATTCCCCAGGAAACTTCCCCTGAATTGCGCCAGTACGGCTTGGAAGATCACCAGATATGTTTATTACACCTCAAATTGCAGGGCTGAAAGAAAAAAGAAGAGAAAAAAGTGATAAAAACTGTTTTTATAGTTCAAACGATTGTCAGCATAAATAATTAAAAACCTACGACCTTTTAAGGACGAATGATATTTATATTTTCTGTGAAGAGCTTACTCCGTTTCGACTTGGATTTAAGTCGTCGTAAGGTAATCAAGTAATAACAAATTATAACAATAAACATAACAACAGGACAAATGAACATGATATAAACATAAAACATTGTCAGCATATACTAAAAGGAATCACTGAAATATAAAACTCCGTGAAACTTAATTTTATGTATTCAAAAGTTCAGATGAAATTTAAATAAAAAAACTGAAATAAAATATTTATCATTAACCATAATTGCCATACCATCACTTTACAGTTACCAAGTAACTTTTGTGAATTATTTTAAAAATGTATAAACATAAATTAATAATTGTTATAGAGAAAAGGTTAAAAAGAGGTAAGCAAGAATATTTTTTTAGTGTAAACAAACTTTCAATTGCAGATATTTTAGAGAAAATCCATAAAATATCGAGATTTAAAATTGCACGAATGAGCATTAAAAATACGCATTATTTTCAAAAATAAACTACATTATCGACAGGTGATATTTAATAGTTTCTTTTGCGGTACAAAGAATATGCGGGTGTCCATTTCAGCGGTAACGCTGCTTTATTGTAACGCTGCTCCCTCGATCCGACGAATGTGGGAAAGAAATACCCATCCACGATCTCATACGAAGTGAGGAGGAAATATCACAGGCGAACGTCTTTCTGCCAGCAGACAGACGACGCCACGAAGACCGCCGCAACGCGACACCGCGTGTATTCGATGCACGAGAAGGAAGGACATCGATCAGATGCAATCTCGGTGTTCGCAGTCGCCGCTTCGTGAACGTCTGCCTCTGCGTACATGCACTCGACTCGATCGCTTGCCAATTACTAGTATTTATTTTTGTTCTAGGAAAAGATAACATCCAGAAATGTGCATTGTCAAGCAGGTACACGTTCTAGGTATAAAAGTAAATCGAGAGATCAAGGTTAGTATATCAATAGAGACCTTACAGACATGTTCGCTGGAAGGAGGTAGGTGTTCAGCTCGGACGCAATGCTCACCGCGTCTTTTGTTCTTAAGGAGAGGAACTTCTGTTGGGAAAACGACTGCGAGGAGTCGCCGACAAACGAACGAGTGTAAACAAAGTAGTCAAAACATTGTTTCATTATTCTTGAATCCTAACGTGAGCCATGTCTAGACGAACGAGCTCGCTCTGAGTTTGGTGACTTTGTAATGTTATTACCATTAGATCATTCGATGGTAATCATGTCGTTGATGCGAAAAAAATTGTTTCGTGCAACTGATTGAATTTTGGAACTTAAGAATGTGCACAGATTTGTCGCAGTTTTGTCCTATTTACTCCTGAGCTGACTTTTCTTTCAAATACATCCCATTTCAAAAATCTAAATTGCGGTAAACCACACCGCCAGATTAAATATGTTATGTTGAATGAAAATAGGAGACGCGACAGATTCAAACGCGGGAACTTCAGCGCGCTAAGCTGACGGTCCCGAGTTTGAATCTCGGTTCCGTCTCCCATTTTCATTCAACATATCATTACAACCCATTTCGATGATTTCTGCAAACCATAGAACAGTTGGAGAAAATATACATACAATTCCTTGTTCAAAGTAAAACGATATTACAGATAAATATATTAAACGATCTTAGTAGGACTCCACACAATATTTATTTGGAACGTTAAAAACAAAACTACGTTTGAATCTTGTTTGGAGTCATTGTCAGGTGTAACAAGGCAACATAAGAACAGAATAACGTTAACATAACAAGGCATACACAATAAAATGTTGTGAGGAGTCCAACTACGGTCGTATACTATATTTCATTATAATACATTTAAGAAATAGATGTAAATAGTATTAGCAATGCGACAATTCTACAAGTCATGAAGCATGTCCTTTGTTTGACATTGTGAAGTATGTATTCTCATTTCGTCCAACAGTGGACCACGATGAAAAGAGCTAATCAGGTCCAGATCAACATGGGTTTACTCATTAGACACTAGTGACACATATTGGGAGCAACGGCGTCTAGATGTGATCCTGATTGCTGTATCCAAGTTAGCAACAGCGGTTGTAAGCCGCAGAGGGTACACTTTTCCAACATCACAGTGAACTGAGACACTGAAGCGAAAAGCTAACAAATATTTGGTCTCCCCTCCACTAATATTACCCGAGGTTTCTCTGAGGCAAGTAAAGTAATGTAAGTACTAACAAAATTTTTCGAGTCAGCTACCTGAAACCACGAAATTTCCTTAACGCATAATTCTATTCAAGATCAAAATAAGTTGCCTGAAAATAACAATGTGTGTACCCCATCCGATTCTGATTACAGAATGCATTTACGAATGCTCAATAGAAAATTATTCTCGGTTGAAATGTGATAAAAATTAATGGAATAAATTTTTAATTTACTTTTCGTTTTCAACGTAAAATCCAAGAGAAGAATTGCCAATATTTACGGTCACGATAAAGAATATGCCACATCAATTGAACATAAAATGAATTGATTACACGGGATTTCATCATTTGGAGACGCATCATGCGTAATGATAAACTTTTTAAACTGTAACAGGCGCAATATTTTTATGACAACACAAAGTCATGGAAACAAAGTTTGAAACTTTATGAGAATTAAATAAATAAAAAAGGAGTTCGGAAACCAGAATTTTCTTCTACTTTATAACAGCTTACGTATTTTGTGCTCCACCCAAGTACATTTAAATTATTTACGAGCACAGAATTCACGAAGAAAGAATAATAATTCAAAGAATGCAGATAAGTAGTGGATACACCCCTTATCCTATTACGAAGTGCAAAAAGCTAGGAGAAAAATTATACTTAATTGACTAATAAATTCTTCGAACTCCGATGAATAAGGAGATGTCAGCTACATTCGAATCATGCGACAAGTACATGCTGAACGTTAAATGCAATTAAATGTGTCTAGTACAGGAGCTATGTTCATGTTCAAAAATAATTGATTATATCTTCACGGTTAAATGATCCATCAATAAAGTAAAAAAAGAGCTCATACTTGTAACATTGACTGCAATACGAAGAGTTATTTGACAGAGAGTAGTTCACTGTTAAAAAAACTGTATTATGTGATTCACCTTGAATTTCTAGTAGTAGTGGGGATCGGGTTAGGTGTATGAAAGCGGCAGCGGCAGCGGCGGCAGAGGAGGCAACGACGGTGGTGGCTGGCTCACGACTGACGCAACCCGCTATGGCCACTGCCCTGACCTGCGCCACGCCGACCCGCGTTGCTACTGCCGCCCGCCGCCACAGCCGCGCCCCACTCCACCACCGACGCTGCCACCTTGAATGAGACGCCAGCTACGAAAGCGTCTAGTGCACACCGCTTCATCCATAATACGCACGGAGTTTTAATAAAAACAATATATCGAATCTAAAAAAGTATGTTAATCGGCCAACAGGGAACAGAGTCGAAATTTTTCAATTAACGGCAAAGTGAAATAAAACGTTGAATAATCCACAATTTTTCAACAAAGTATTTGAAAAAAAAGTTATGACCTGTAACTACATTTTGTATGACTATAAATATGTGTGTCTATCTCTAAGAATTCCAAAAACCAACTCAACACAAAAATTCAAATTTTGACTCAGGTTCCTTTTAGCAATCACCTATTCATGTATCAAAAAATATATTTTTCTTAATCACGAAATTTTTTCATAATAACATCTATTAACCGCACATTTTGTCGAAACACGTTAACATAATTATTCAAGTTTTTTTTTTTTCATTTTAAAATAAGTGACTACAATTCCTTCATTTTATTTAATGTTAAGTATAAACTTAAGCAAAACGGAATTGTTTCTGTAGTTTTTAGAAAAGATACAAGCCAAATATTTTTTTCCAGAACAACATAATAGGTCGGTAATTTATTACCATCACTTTAATTGATTGTGCACTTCATGTGCACAGTCGACAAGAAGTATTGAACAGATTCGATTTTCCATGAATAATAAGCGAGTTCTACACATTAATTAATGCAACATTCTACCAACATCTATGATATACGGGCTCAGACGACAACTATTTAACGCTAGAGGAAAACAAACAAAAACTGAAAATGGAAAAAAGGACAGATGGCGATGTTGGTATAAAATTAATAATCTTACTGACGTAAATTTGCATAGTGGAACTAGCAAAACTGGCACATTACCAAGCATGCCAATGAGACAGCAAGTGATAACTACTATCGTCTTCAACCAATAAAAATACTTTTGAGTAAAATCCAAGTTCGAATTATTGAATGAAATAAACAAGCACTTTCGAATATGCATATTCTGAGTAAAATCATTCCAACTATCTTGCAATCAAAATATTTATCTCGAAGAATAGAAAGGATCAACTTGAAATGCTTAGCAAGTCACAGTGATTCAACGACTTCGCATCCTTCACATCGCAATACAGATGGCAGCAAGAATACAAGGATAAATGAGCAACTGTAACATCGTGGCCAGTATAGATTTTGAAATAACATTTTCAAGCACTGTGCTCGCCGGAAATACCAAAGGCGATTAAGAGCCATGCCCGTCGCCGCCCAAACAAGGAAAGGTGCGCGTTAAGACCTCTCGTATTGTGAAGAGGCAGAACTCCCTTCTACTTCTGAAAACTGAGATGAACGCCCGGAGAAGGAAAATGAGTGTGTATGGAATATTTCAGCAGTTGACAGAAATAGTGTTCATCCGAAAAGGCAGTTTTTCTCGGAAGCTGAGGAGTGACCAAGCCGAGGTGGGGTGTTGGAAACGGGCGAAGAGGTAGTCACGTGACCTCCGCCTCAATATATATTGGAGGGATTTCAGCTCCTAAGTGACTTTTATACTGGAGGATTTCAGACTTTGAGACAAGTGCGAAAGCGTATAGAAGTACGCAAGTTATTTTATATGTAACTTGGTTAGTTTTGTCGTCAGACCACTGAGAATTGCTGCGGTAATTCTATTACTTGCTATAGGCGCGAATAACATAGCTTGGAACAGTTATTTATTTCGAGATAGCAACTTGGAACTTTTTGAACTTCGGATAATCTGGGTAGATTTCCGAGTTAATTCATAACACAAGTAGTTATAACTGTGTGTAACTATTGCTTTTAGATAGCAATATCAAGTAATAACAAGCTCAAACTTGTATTTATGATTTGCGTGTTTGTCTACATTTGTAAATATTCAGAGCTTTATTTAATTTGAATTAAATGTTTTATTGTTATTACTCGTGTGTTTGATTGCTTGGGGAAACCAAGCTGGTGGCAGCGAACTCTACCATAAAGGTTGTAGTCTATGGTCAAATCACGCTTCTCCACCAAAAAGCTTACGCACATCGCATATGTGCTTGTGGTGTGCCGTAACAACAACTTACTCGTAAAAGATCATGCAGTTCCATCCTAAAAGGAATGCTGACATCCCAGATGTTATGGTAAATAAGAGTGTGTCATTGAATATTAAGATCATTTAACCAATACAAGGAGTAAAGGACAAGGCATACGAAAATCAAAAGATCTTAATACAAAGAAGGCTGTTGATAAATTAAAAAAAATTAAATAAAAAATCTAGCGATTAAAAAGGGTATTCTAGTAAAATGGGTTTTCTAATAAATGTTTTAAAAACATACGAATATGTACAAGAAGTCGGTTTGAAATAACGGATTCCGCTAAACTTACAGGTATTTCAATGTTATGAACATGAGCTACATAAAAGGGAGACTCGGATTTTAAAGTAAATATATATTTATTTACTGTTTCATGAATAATTGCAATGTTTAAAAATCATAAAGAATCGAGTGTATTGAGAGTTTAATATTTAATAACGTTTAAAATGCCCATCAATGGAGGTGTATGCCTATTTTCTTTCGTCATCAAAAGCCTAAAAGAAGTAATTTTAATCCTAACGAAATGATGTGCTAAGACGAAAGGATAACTCCGATTAACAACTAGCAAATATACACATGGTTCGTTAATATTAACGTTCGATCTAAAATATGGTTTTTATTGAAGAAATAGCACTACTCTTCTTGGCCACTCAATCAAAGAACTAAATGAATATATAACAAATTTTAATATTTAGGTGGATAAAAAAATTATACTTTAGAAATATGAAAATATTCTCGCTTCGTACCTTTAAATGTTAAAAAGAAGTTGCAAAAATCATTCACTAGGATGATGTGTAGCAAGACCAAACTAAACACTGCTCCTCATCCTTTCAAAACCTTAAATCAACAGCCAACAGTTAATATGAACGTACTATTACTTGAAAAGTTTTTGGGCGCGAATATCTATGTGCTCATCTAAGGAACATCGAGAAATAAATTGAGGAATGTTAATGGAAAACGTTCCAAGAGCCAAAAACATGTTTTCGCAGGAGACATACAAAACTGATTAGATACCATAATTGATAATGAAAAGGAGCACCATAGATTCCTTGTTTAATGTTTTAAAATAGTCTTTAAAGAATTATCAAAATTATGCTGTTCTGCAGAAACCATTGTAAATGCCAAATAATTAATATATGGAGAACGTTTGAAATGTCACCTGTATTTAAAAAGAAATCTAAATACAACGGATAGAACCCAAAACGTGTATTGCCACGCCTGATAAACATCATTTCGCTTGGTGTTACGACAATTGAAAAAGTAGTAAAAATATATTATAATATCAATCTCCCCAACTATCAATGCATAGTACTAATTATTACAGAGTAAAAATAATTTTACTGAACTTCCATCGTTTTCATTTACATGCATCAATTGCTCTAAATCCTAACGTAACATTATTTTTTAAGTTTATCTTTTACCTAGTTTACACTTATACTCTTCACGATAGTTATTTTACAAAAGAATTAATTCATTAAGTTCACCCGTAAGTATCTCGTTACGTACAATGACATATGGAAATTAATAGAGTTTTGCAAAACCCTGGAACAACATGAGTTCTCACTATGTGTTAATTACACATTCCTTTTAAAGGATGCAATGAATTGATAAACACGTAATTATTTATCAGTGTAAGTCTGTCGTGGATTGCTCTTCACAATTATACGGAAGGATCAGATAATTGCATATTAGAGATCCAGCTATAAATAAGCAGTGTATGTTGTATAGTATATGTTTTAAAAAAATACATTCCAGTCACCCTGAATTCGAAATTTCTCTGTACTTTTGAAAACACACAAAGTTAAAAGCTTGACGTGACGCATGTTCGCCAGACACGAAGTACGTTCAAGTTCACGGGCATTGCAACGTCTGCGCGTCGGAGGGAGATGATCTCTTGCTTCTACTGAAAGCAATTCTCGCGCTACGTGTTGCTGTTCGCTAAGCTCGGGATTCAGAGACTTCTTCTGCATCCACTTTTTTACTCTCTTACTAACATTCGTACTTCGTAATTTGTTTTACTTCTTTCACTACTTAAAACATCGACTACAATTAATAATAAACTCCTTAAAAAGTATTTAAGTTAGTACTTCAGGTTTATTTCTGCATAGAAATTCATTCAACTGCGTCTTCATTTCGTAAAAAAGGGTTCCGAAAACATGTAAGAGAAAATATGCAATCCGCAAAACATGTAAGTCATCCGATGATGCCTAATCACTTCCACACACCGTCATCTAATTGCATGAATTTCTTTTTCTTCACGCATTTTGCATGTTTACATTTTTTTCTCTTCATTTTCTTTGTCTTTGAGTCACATCATGTCCTTGTCACACTTCAGTAAGATAGTGGTATCTAACTTGATAGCTTTTTTTCGGCAATTACCAAAACGTTTTACTTTTTACTTATAAACAGTAGGTAATTTCTACTTAAACCAAGTGGGTCTATACTCGCAATAACAACACTTAACTTGAAAATTTAAATATGTATTATCAAGTTAAATCGAGAACACGCATTATAATCAACATATACCCTCTTCCTAAGATAAACCATTGTTCTCGTATTCCATCATAACTGCAAATATGTTGGATCGTTCGGGAAAAGGTTGAAAAACATTGTTCTGTACAATAAACTGAATTTTTGTTGAAATATTGTCATTTCATCTACTGTAGAATAGTTCTTGAGGGGACGAAGATTCCGTTGATTCTTCAACGTTCTTTTTACTATTATTAATTACATACAGTTGAATCAAGTACTGACAACTTCCCACGCAATAAAGTAAAAAAAAAAAACACAGGGTAGATTTACGGCAAACAGTACTGATGTTAATAGACTACCGAATCTTTTCGAGTTTTTCACACCGTCCAAAGTGAGCGATAGAGATAACCACATAGAACCCCCTGAACTTTGTAAAAAAAAATTATCTTACTTAATGAATATAGGAAGATACAAGAAATCGAGACCTTCCTATCCATCAGAGTATAAAAGTTTTAAAAAGTCTCAAATCAAGGAACCCTGCAGTTAAGACAGCACAACAACTAACAAATCAGGACATAAATAGCAGAATCGATTGGGTCACACAAAGTCGACACGGTATGACCATAGAACTCTAACTATGGAACTCTGACTCGTGCGGTTCTGGGTGTCGAGAAGCGAGCCGGTTGTATTCGGTGCCCCCCACCACTAGCCAGTGTAAACAACTCGGCACCAGCACAGTTCTATGTTTATGGCACCAGTATATGTCCGTGATACCAGTCAACGTTGTCAACAATTGTGCTTCATTTAAGCGATTATATGAATATACAGTTTATGATGGCACTGAAGTGAAATGCCTATTGTGTAGCCCATAACTGCAAGAATTATATAGATAAGAAATCTGGTTTATCTGCTCACAACTAAGTATAATGAAGATTACTTATTTTCATTGTTAATATGAGATAACTGAAGTGTATTAGGACACAATTTGTTAACAGTAGCGCTAAAATTCAAGATACAATAAATTTTAGTAATGCTTTTGACTTGACAGATCATTATTTAATTTCATATCTAAATGTTAACTTAAAATTTAAATATCATTTATATCGTTTCTCCTTAACTATAGAACATTTTTACATTAGACTCTTCCTTTCGGTAATTATTTAAACTATTGATCACTTAATCCTTAATGTCCTATATGACTTAAATGACAGATCCCAATGGAATAGATTGGATAGTAAATTATCTTTAGAATCGTGTGAATAAGTGATAATAATATTCACATTCATAGGAATTCGTTATATTAATTGAGTAAGTTTTTTAGGTTTCCCAAAGATCCGGAACTTCGTCAACGATGGATTATAGCTACAAAAAGGATTAAATCCTTCGAGCACTTTTTCTTATGCAAAAGAAAAGACTTCAATAATTAATGTCAAAGCAAGACATGCGCCGAAAGCTCAACAAATATATTTTGTTTCAAAATATGTAATGTAAAAATGTTTTGGCTATAGAAAAAAAATACCATGTGCTGTGTGTGAAC
The DNA here is from genome assembly GCA_002313205.1 of Laupala kohalensis. NCBI lineage: Eukaryota > Metazoa > Arthropoda > Insecta > Orthoptera > Trigonidiidae > Laupala > Laupala kohalensis. The sequence goes on along the minus strand of NNCF01126618.1, from coordinate 485,036 downwards.
AATCTATTAAAAAATAAATATTAATATGGAATATATAAATTATTTCATTCATTAAAACAATTACCCTTAGTCGTAAGTATTAGTTTAACAATAAAACCTAAATTCGTATTAAAGACAAACAGACTTAAAACAAAAGTCAGTGGCCCTTGTGTTATGAGGAGCTGGGACGACCCGACCACTGGCTAGTGGTAGGGGGCATTTGAGCGGCCGGCTCTTTCGCACTGCACGGACTCGGCATTCCATAGTTAGNCCACTGGCTAGTGGTAGGGGGCATTTGAGCGGCCGGCTCTTTCGCACTGCACGGACTCGGCATTCCATAGTTAGAGTTATATGGGTATGACATCCTCTGCTTAATCCTCAAAAACCTCCCCACGTATTTATTTCCCTCGCAGAACCTGGGTCCATCTAAAGAGAGTTCGAATGGGCCATGGTAGGTGTGGAGCTATGCTCCACAAGTGGGGATTGCTACAGTAACCCGGGTTTGATTGTGGTGCCGCCCTCCATACTGTGCGGCATATAACATATGAGTGTCCACAACGAGCGTTCCCTGGCACCAAAGACAATCTCTTCGTAGCCTCAGTTAGTGCTGTTAAATGGCGGGATTTGCTATACATAATGCTCGGATTTGTTTCCAGCCAAGTAATAATGCTTTCTTATTTTTATGACCCTTTCTTTCTATGTGATACTTTTTGTTGAGATGTGTATTTATGAAAGTATCAAGTGCATGACTAATGCCATAAGCTAAATAAATAAATAAGTGATAAAATTGCACGACTCAATCGTATTTTNTGCCATAAGCTAAATAAATAAATAAGTGATAAAATTGCACGACTCAATCGTATTTTACTCACAACTTCCGAGTACATACTCGTGGAGGAGTGTTTGCAACGTCAACAAGTAAGGTGAAAATTGCGACGGACCGAGACTCGAATCCGGGTCCTCCTGCTCTGGCCGCAGGTGTGCTATCCACTGCACCACCCGCCTCGACTCCCAAGTCCGTGCGCAACCCTCACCTGGCCTGATATGGTCTAGTGGTAGCGTCTTCGCTGCCACGATCCCGCTGAGCGGTAGAGTGTGGGTTCAAACCCTGCCTAGGTGAGGATTTCAGCTGGGGTTTCCATCATCTACTCCAGAATAATGTCGGCTCGACACCGTAAATTCCCGGCAACCCAACATCTCACCTTCCCAATTTCCTTACCCAAGTCCAACGGTTAGGTGGAAGAGCAGGCCTCATGGCCTGAACCTTGCCAAAAGACAAATAGATAAATAGATAAATCTCGCTTTTCTTCAATGCCTCGAATTTTGTCGGTGTTCCTAGGTGTCATCGTCGCTCATTTTGCGAAAACAACAAAGGGGATTTCACGCGTCCTCTTTGTGGCGTTGTTTCTCGTTGTGTGAGCACCATCTAATAGTTATGGTAACAATAGTAATAATAATAAACTTATTGTCAAANGTGGCGTTGTTTCTCGTTGTGTGAGCACCATCTAATAGTTATGGTAACAATAGTAATGATAATAAACTTATTGTCAAATAAGCAGTTACAAACTGCGTATGACCATGTAGAGGACAACAAAAAAGTTACTCTCCGGAAACAAGCAAGGGACTATCCCATCAATTCCGATAAGGGGATCGCGATTAGCTAAACAATTGCATTGCTTTCCTGTGAAGTACTTATTTACTGAGAGTGCATTTACGTAAGCAATTACTGCGTGGACAAGATTCGGAGTGGTGAGTTAATTTTTCGTTTTCGCGGTTTGAAATTGTAGGTAACGCACGCGAGATAATATCACATGAGCTCAAATCTCATTGTCCTTCTTAAATGTTTTCCAAATAAGTTTCCCCTTTTCTCTGTTTCATCATAGGACATGAATTTTTTTTACAGTGCCAGGATGAGGATGAGGAGACGGAGACGAAGCACATACACCTCAGGTCATTATGGAGGGTGATCTTTAAATGTTCATTTATTCTTTACATTAGTCTCCTATAACCTTTCACATTCATTATTATTACTAGTATTAAACATTACATGTATTATTTATAAAATACGTTTCTGGTATGTATATTCGAGTGTGTAGAACGAAAATCTAATTTCATTCGGAATTTTTTGTTTCAGTTCTTGTCGTTTTCGGATTTCACCGATTGTTTGGACAAATTAACGATGAAAACCAAGATAACACTGCACGTCTTATCCGATATCTCCCAGAGATGAGTGTTTTAACTCTACAATATCAGCGTGGCTCAATTCTCCCCCGAAAATCTTGGGTGTCAACAGCTTTCCAGTCGTGCATTGGAAAATGAGCGAACCCATCGAGATTTTCTAAGCAGTTCTCTCCATCCTCAAGGTCTACGCGAAGCGATTCCAAACGCGAATGCGCGAATGCAAACGCACCAAGAATCCTCTCCACGAAGTGAAGGATGCGATGCAAAAAGCTCTTTACTCGAGGCGCGACTCCCCTGCCATCTTTTGAGAGACTCGCAAACTTCTAACGTAGNTCAATTACATCACTTAAAATGAGGGATTGATACACATCAATACTATCAAACCTCCACCTGCGGAGCCGCGGGTTCTCAGCCATAGTACTTATATGAATAAATGCGAGACGCTGTTTTCGATGCCTCATCACAAAACTAAACCGTGGAACAGATCGTCCGTCGTGAAATTTGGCAAAGGAGATAGTTTAGATGTCTACGATGAATATAGACTAACTTTTATATTAAAATATGAGAAAGAAAGAGAAAATGATTTTGACAATAAATGCCGATGAAATCGGAAAATAAGAGAGAGCTTTGCTTACGCTGCCTAAATGGTAATAGATAGGTGACAAATGAATGGCAATATTGTTTGCCTCAAAAAGTTCTACAAAAAAGTCCGCGACCGCATATGTCTGTATACAGAGGTTAACTTAAATTATCGAAAAAACGTTATTAAAAATAGAAGTATTAAAAACCTTCAAATTACGAGAGTAATTTAAGAACGGAAAAATGAATCATCATCAAATTTAATGGTTTGTTTTGTGCACTTAACAAAGATAAAAAATTATTTAAATCGTAAAATTTGGACGAATAACTTAGATTTTACAAGAGTTTTAATGAAATGGTACAGCTGCGCTGCTGCGAAATTCGACAAGCGCGGCTCCAGGCGAGTGAATTTATTCAACCTTAGATGCTGAGATGATAAGTCACTTCTGGTGTTATACAGAGTTGGGTCACCATTGTGGTTGGGGAGGGAGGGGGGAAACAACCCTAGAAACCCCATGGGAAGAGTGGAAAGGGAGGAACATATAGAAATATTTAATCCAAAAAGACGTGTTTGATTCATAGATTTCGGGGCGTTTCAGTTGAACAGTGACACGACGCAATGTAAATAAAAGTTCAGCACATATGGGGTTGAATACCCCTATGAATGAAGTGGTGAGTTGGGTTCATTGGTTTAGATTGATAACTTAACGTAGCTTGTTCAAATGTGGATTCATCCAAGAATTTATTTATTCTTGCTGCTGAAGACGAAATCTAATTGGTGTATACAATAAAATTTTGTATTATAATGAACTTGTAAATCTAGGATGCTGTACATATATTTTTAAATCCAGTAAGTAAAAGAATTTTTATCGTACAAAATAGATAGATTTTATTTTTTCCATAGTGTGAGAAAATGGGTCTAAGAAAAATCCCGGGATGATAATCCGTACCCAAGAGTTGCGCTCATGCAATTGCACCAGCGTCCTACACCATTCTATTCCTTCTCGTACAAAGTATATGCAATTTCATTACTCTGCGGAGAAAAAAAATGCAGGAAAAAACTATAAAGTAATAATAAGAGGAAAGCAAACTGGTTTTCAACAAATATTTATGAGTTTACTCTCCAAGATGACGTGTTTACAGGTTCAGGTTCAGTGAATGTTTAGATTGTACTACATATTATGTTCACCGATCGCACGTACGTGTTTGTTCTTTCTAACCGAAATAAATCGTTCCATTGAAACGAACCAAAGCATTAACAAGCATGCAGGCGACTATACAGTAAATTAAATAAGACATTTCTTGAAGAAATAAAAACATTTTTCACCAATTAACATTTATTTTGAATGATGCATGTAAAAGTAAAGATGTAATGTGAGTTGGGATAATATTGAAAAAAATCGGAAAATGTGGATAACACTTTACCTGTACGGACTGTGTTTAGGGAAACGTATTTTCAGGGTTGTGATGAAGGAAAGAGTGAAGTGTGCCCTTGGTAGTTTGTGGTATTTGTTTAGCAGAAGTAATTTAATTCCATGGGCCCTTATTCCTGATATTTTAGCGGACTCTTTCAAAAATAAACGAATTCATAGAAAAAACTATATGAACTGTCAAAAAATATGTTGTGCATTTTCCCTAATTTATAGTTCTCTTAGTTTCAAACAAAGCTAACTCTCTGCGAGTCAAATATATCCCTTAAAAATTAGCTTCATGAATACATGAGAATGAATGAAACTGTTTTATCAATTTAACGCATTGTGATCGAACATTTTGCTGGACCAAATTTTGAAATTTTGGTGCTCACTAAACTCATAATTTAAGTATCTACTACTTTTGCTGCATAGTTATTTATTTGAAAGCAGTTTCAAATTCAGGGACGTTTGACAAGTCATTATGTGAGAATGTCATCCTATGTGAATGTATTTCCTGAATTAGACCCAATTAAATTAAAGTAAACTCAAGTAACTATTAAATTGGATAATGCATATTTATTTGGTAGGAGAACCTTCAATACAAAAATCAATAATTAAAAAAAGCAAATCTCCACATTAAAATTAATTTAACTCATTTAAACAATGCACTGGTTAATATAAGTAATAATATAGTTAATAAAATATCGGATTCAGCAAATAATTTAATATGCAAATATTTTAAATTTAGTGTTATTATTCTTTTGAGCTATAAATACACGAATTTACCATAATATCAATCTGTTGATAAAATGAAGTTTAGAAACTAGTGCCTGAGAATTGTATCTTGGTCGTTTAAGTTTGTCAAAGAGCAGTTCGCATGAACGAGCAGAAGTGCAAAGTTTGAAAGACACTTGGCGAACCGGTGTAACTGACGACGTGTTGCAGGCTCCCTCGAGCGATTTGTTCTGCAAAAGCGAATCAGGGGCTGAGAACTCGCTGCGCAACAGGTGGTAGATACTGGAAAATGATGTAACGCTCTCACATTGATTTACAACCACGAACAACAAAATGGAGAATGTAGTGGAAACTTTGTAACAGAAACAAATAAATGATTCTCATATTTCACTACTAGTCATCGCATTTATTCTCCAGTTTCCGTAACGCCTTCTTATAATGTAATAGAGTAATAATTCATATTTAGTGTTCAGAATACCGTCACATATACGAGTTTAAGTAGTAACTGAAAACGTTTTCTGGTTCTGGATACATCGTACATCAAGCGAAACTAAAGAGATGTCACTTGAATTTTTTAGTTTCGAAAGAATAAGTGTGAACTTACAAATGGTCAACAAGATTTAGGATTTTTTTAAGATTTTAATTTAGAGATTAAATATCTTCTTGTGTATATGACTTGAAACTACTCGTAACTATTTTTTATCGTGTAAATAATATAAATTCAAATATCACGTTATAGTTTCACATAATTAAAGAAGTGAAATTATAATTAAAACCAATTAATGTAATTCCGATCTCGATATAGATGTTCCTTGAAGCACGTAGAGTTGGTAAATCATATTTACTAAGACAATTTCCAAGTGACGATTTTCCAAATTATTTACGATTTGTATCTCGTTCACATTAATCATGTTTTACGCGAATACATGTTTGTTAGAACCCGTATCATTGTCATAATTCCACAAATTACATTTTTTCCATGTCTAAAGACCAGTACGGCTTTAAAATTACTCTCTATTGGGTTACCACCTATATGCCATTATATCACAAACGTAAGATGTGAGTTACTTTGCCATGTCTGTGTACTGTACAAGTGTGTAAGTGGCACAATTAGTTTCCATGTTTCTCTACTTTTATGACACTAAATTTTCACTTTAGTTAATTTCAAAAATTATAAACCACGTAGAAAACACACAAAAGTGCAAACAGTTTTCAGTATTGTATGCTAATATGTTCGTAATTACGAATAACTGTAAATTCCAGGCAGAAGGAAAATAAGCTTTACCCAGAAAGCGCTTAATAAACAGGGTGCATAGTTGAGACCTCAGAATTCGTTGGATTTTATTTCATTTCAGTTAACGTATTTGAAAGCATGTTCTCCAAAGTCTTTATATAATTTTGTTTCTACGATTCAATCACGTATATCATACGTTCAGTGGATCGTCCGCCTCATGTACCGCAATTGATCTACGGCGGACACATTAGTAAGCTTCATAGTTAACAGTCACGCGAGTGAAGATTCACATCTATCAATTTTAATTGTTTTACTGCTCTTGTAATTCATCATTATTAAGTATACTTTGCATTTTATTTGCAATACCCCGAAGTTTCCTTCGTAATTTCATCGATTTCCAAGCCACAGACATTCTGAACAACTCACTTTTATTAGTATAGATGTAGGGATATTATGATACTCCGATGCACTTTCTAAACAACGCATTTAAATTCACACTAATCCAACGTTGACGTCAAGGCAAATTAGCTTCAGAGCTGACACGGTGGGACCGAGTTCGCGAGCGGGGGAGGAGCGCGAGAGGGCATTGGAACAGACAGGGGATGGCCTCATGATGTTGGCACAGGGAAGGGAGAGAGGAGGTTACTGGCAGGAGGGTCAAGGTGGAAATAATCGCATCATGAGGTGGCACAATCACTGATTTATATAAAAATCTGTTGGAATTCGTAGAACGGGACATTTATATCACAAATTAATAAATTTATTGTCAAAAAACAGTACAAACTGCGTATGACCACGTGGAGGAAAAAAAACTAATTTACTCTCCGGAAGCAAGCAAGGGACCATCCCATCAATTCTGATCAAGGGCCCTAAGGCAGAAGCGGATTCAAATATTTCAGCAAAAGTTCCTAGATAAGATAAAAAGTTGGCTGCGAGTTATAATAGTAATAGAATGTCAATATGTTTGTAGTTTTAAGCAAAAAATTACATGTACAAGTTATTATCGAACTATAGATTATTCTGAGTATAGTGTTTAAAAATCATAAGAAACGCTTGTTGGCCGCGAAAGTTTCCATAACATAATTAACAACGGTCATTCAATTAATTAAACAATCGTTCCTTTATTATTTTATTACATTATCGCATAAAAATGGAAATTCGAAAATTCCACGTCGCGATTTTGAATAGTATATCTTATTTACCACCAGGAACTTTAGACTTGTGCGAGTTAAAAAATACCACTTTTCGCATCACAATGGGTTTTTAAATCGTTATCAAGGACACTTCAAAAATATATAGCATCAATGAGTGAATTTTCAATGAGTCGAGTTTTGTAAAGCAAATAATACTTTCCTGAGAACCAATAGAATAAAAATAAAAACGAACACTACCAATAAATTATTGTTGATGTGCAACTGTCGATAAATAATAGTAAATGATTTTTTATTTTAAATATATAATTAAAAAGATTTGTTTGCAATATAAAAATAAAGTACGTCATTCCTTCTTCGTTTATTCATGGAACATCCTGGTTATTATTTGACGAGCTCGTAATTATGAAAGAAATGCTAAAGGTGTAGATTAAAACAGCGCTGAAATATTTTTCGAACGTTTTTTTATTGCATTGTACCTTTTTGATAGGGGGAGAGGGGAAGAGGTTGAAGAAGGGGGAGGAATGGGTCAGGGGCTCTCAAATTAAATATATGTCCCAGACTCTCTGAGACTTCTCAGCGGCCCGAAGAATTATAAAGATATATTTCCAGGAAAATTATTTTAACTGGGAAAGAATTTTACGTGTCATGTTCTCATATTTGAATACTATTTGATAATATCATAATTTATTCTTCAGTACAACTACAATTTACGAGATTTTTTCATCTCAATAAGATGAAGATAATGAAACATTTTATAGCGAATGTGAAATTTTTTTTCTTATTAGAAGCAACAGAAGAATAACTTTTAGAGTTCATTATCAGGAACAAAACAATCTAATCAACAAGACGGTATTCTCCAAGATTGAAAACAAAAGAGTCTCAGATCTCGTCCCATGAGCGTCATGTGCGCTCGTCGGAAGCAGTTCCGTGCTGACAAACTGCAGAAACACTGCTCTCCCGCAGAACGAATGTGAAGATAATCCCTACGGAGCGTGTTCCACATCTTCGGACGCTTCGCTTCCTCGCCACCGGAAGCGCACAGATCGCAACCGGAGGATGAGCGCCTCCTGGTATGGACCAGCGGTCAAGCGAACGGAATGACCCTGCAGCACACGAACGAAAGGGAAAGAACACAAACAAACAGCACGCCTGCGAGGAGTCAATGGAAAATTGATAATGACGGTCGATTCCAGTAAAGCACTTACTTCAGCTTATAAAATACGAATTCCCTCAACGAACCACTGTCGAAAAAATTCGAAGTTGTCATCAAACATTTGCTCTTAACCAAAGCGTTTTCATAAAATCAATTTTTACAAAAATGAACGTGTTTCTAACACACAATAAAAAATACAAGAGAAAATTATATGCAAGGCTTGAGAAATTCCAAGAAATTAATTATTGCTTATTTCGAAGTAAACCAAGCTGGTTCTACATTTTAAAATGAAAATTCTACCAACTTGTTTTCCCTGACAAATCAGAAGCCATTTCAGTTCCCAAAAGAAGTTTCAGCAGTAAAATGTGACTAATACCAAATTTGGTAAGATATAAATCTCGCTTCCCCAAGTATTCATTAAAACACGGTCCAAATCTCTAAAATCTCTACTATGAAAATCATCTTAAGCGCAACCTTTAGCACAAATTCAATCAGCAAAACGTACCGAGTGTAGTCCACTAAAAGTAGAGCCGAATGAAATGAGTATCTACGAAGTCTACAGAGAGCCTCATCGTGACAAAATTACCACTGCGAGAGAGCGCGGTTTAAGGCAGAGATCTGAGAGAGACAAACGCACAGTGCTCCCTGCGCGACGATCCGCTCTTATGTTGAGCGGCGACGGAGAGGCAGCCGGAAGTGGCGCCGAGGGGTAGGCAAGCACGCCTCCGCCGAAGAAATTGTGTCGGAAGCGTAAGGAGTCCAGCAATCTGCGGCAGCGGAGGAACGCGACACCAACGACCAAGTGACGCTGAGGGACGGGGAATTGGGAGGAACGAACGTGGGGAATAGCGAGGGCAAGAAGTTGGGAGAAAGATGTGGATTTAAATAAAAAATAATTTTCAGATTTATTGATTATTGATTTTTATAGAATCTTAAAAGGTAAATACTCCATTATTTTTTCTATGAGACACGTGATTTCGACTTCTTGTATTGACTGGAAAAAAATTTTTCTCTATGGGTCACAAAATGATTCAACAATTTCAACTCGCCAACGATTCCGTCTGATTTATTTTCGACGACGTTCAGAGCTAACACGCACGTAAAATTATAAATAAAGATTTAAAAAACTATTTTTTTCACTATTTTTTACTATTCCATTGTTTTCCGTTAAATATACGTAAGATACAACATATTTCGTATCCTTTACAGATAAGATAAAATCAGTGCGGGTGTAACTACAGTAGTAATACCCAAACAAAAAGGAAGGCTCAATGATTGCATAAACGAAATTAAAACGCAATTTCTTTTTTATTTGCTACTTCTTTCTTCACTCTTCAAGCTGCATCTGATGAAATTCATAAAATTACCACTTACAGGACGTAAAGATATCTTATCTTAGGACAAGACATAGTGTTCCAAAAACACTTACTTAAAAGAGTAAAGACAAGTTATGTACTTGAAGACAGAAATGTACCATCAAGAAAATTTACTTTGTAGAATAACAATGTGACACTGAAAGAACAATAAATTGGAGGCGAGAAAAACGTTAAGGTTATGTTCAAAGAATGTGTTGGGAACATCCTCCAAGAGGAATGGAGCAGAAAAATGACGAATGAAACGATGTATTATTCTCCAAGCGGAATAGCGAGTCTCATGGGGCAAACTTGTGGAGTATGAAATATGAATGCTCGTACAACAATATACACAGACTCAGGAAACTAGTAAAAGGAAGGAAATTGTGTCTAGTTCATAGTAAGAAAGGGTAAGTAAAATATCATACGACTTTCTATGAACGACGTACAGCATTTCATCGAACTTATTATTATTAATAATATTACAAATCATTACATTTGATGAACACCCAATTCTGGAGTCGAAACGTTGCGCCGAAAAAGGAACCACATTAAATATTGAATATCGCCCAAAAAATGTCATACGATATATTTTATTTGTCTATATTATACGATGGACATAAATAGTAGAACAAAGTGTAAGAATGGAATAATAATAAAAATACATGAAATATCAGAAAACATAAGGCGGAGTTAAAAGAAAAAAAAAACGAAAGATAGAGATCACGCGGTTCCGTGGAGAACGAGATACAACGTAAAACGGAACAATGAAGCGGAATGTTGAAGAGCAAGACATACTTCACATTTTGGGGAGGAAAGGAAGGAAGGAAGGAAGGAAGCGAGGGAGTAGAAGAAAATGGGGTAATGCAGCCAGCAGCACAAGCGCCCAAAAGGGCGTGATCGTTTCGGCAACGGGGGCGGCGGCATCGCTCTCGCCCTGGGGGCGGCAGCAACGGCCGGCGCGTGGCTCCGACCGCGCGGCGCAAGGGCTGCTTGGAGGGCGGAGGACGCGGCGGAGAGTGTGTGAGCCCGGGGAGGGCGCTGGCCTCCCGGCCGTCGCCCTACGCGGCGCGTGGCGTGTGGCCTGCTGCCCCCGCGCTGCTCCCCCTCCCAACAGGGCACTAGCCCCACTTACCCCAGCGAGGGAACAAATGAAAGATAATCCAACAAGTTCTATTAATGCCGCAGAAACTGATCGGAATTACAAGATTGAAACACTCAAATTACAGGGAGTTAAAGAAATTGGAATGCAAAGTTCGATGCTTTCACAGCGGGATTACAATCCGTTCCACGAATTTTTTTCAAAAATTATTTCCGGGTTCAGTAAAGAATCGGAAATTTCTTTCATTAAAAATTCCACAAAGGGAAGCAAAAGATTTTAAATGATTCACAAGGAATTATGCGAAGATTGTAATGAAGAGTAAAGCACGGGAAATATCAAAATGAAGAAAGAATGTCATGCATTTGTAAGCCCACAACGAAATATTTAAAATAATTAATTTGTAATAGTACAGCTCTTTCACTCACAACGTTTCTGTCAGGATTTCCGCCTTCGTCGGGTGATCACATAAATCGTGCAGTGTCCTACTAACATGACACGAATAAAGTCATAATATTATTTTTCTGATAATGATTATATAATTTCATTCATGTACAAAATTATATTTTTTCTGTTGTTTTATACAATACGAGTTCCTTCAAATTATGTTACTAGGATAATGCACTTTTTACGCAATCAACCGACGAAGGCCAACATCTCGGATGAAACGCTTAGAACGAAATAGTTGTTTCAATATAATAGATTTTAAAACTTTATAATATAATTCATTTGTACGATCCATTTCAACGAATAGTCCCCAAAAAAATTATTCCCGATCATTTATCCATTTTCCAAATTTTACTATAAATTTGTAATTTTAAATATTTCTATAAGAGTTTATTTATTCAGAAAAGTTCTCTTGCAGGAAGAAAAAAATTAAATTGCCACGAAGGTAAAATTAAACTGAATGAAGATGTAGAGATTAAATTTTATAAGAATATCAATTCAGAACGGTTTATGAACGTATAAGAAAAAAGAATTCAGAATATGTATCACGGAAACCTTGAAAACAAAGAGCCATTACTGTCTTCCATAAATTAAAAGATATAAGGATATTGAAAAAATAAAACACACATAAGTCACCCACATATTTGTGGAATTTACGGCTTTCGCTCAGGTAGATGACTTTCATGTTTTATTTTATATTTTTCACAATTTGTTATTCTTTCATTGCGCGTCGTCGTCGTGCGATGTAAGGTCGAGCAGTTCTCTTGTCAGAGGAGAACCGGATAAAGTGCCAAAGTTTACTTCCACTTTCCTTGAGATGCTCGTGATTTGAATCCTTTTCAGAAGCAGAACCAAAAAAATTGCATCACTTTGCAGTGTGCTCGAAAGTAAGCAATATGTAAGCGTTTCCATTAATTTTACCGACGACCGATGAAATAAGATTTAGTGCAAGTCGAACATAACATTAATACATTCAGATTTAATGAAACTTAATTTGATTCAGCTCTTTCAAGACATAAGAAACGCATAACGCTTATAGGTACACCGTGCCTTATTATAGACAGTCAAAAAACACACAATTCAGATTCACATTAAACATCCATCTTTTCTTTATTTCGTCATCATGGAATCATTAGGGTTGACATTAAATTGACTTCAATTCAATGTGATATGTGTGTTTTTTGACTGTCTATAATAAGGCACGGTGTACCTATAAGATAATATGATGAGACAGTCAGAGAAAGTGTGGATGAATACATTTTAAAATATTAATTTTATTTAAGCGTATTTTCACACAGATAATCAATTTTCGCGTAATTAATGCTATTACGTATAAAATTATTTCTCCCGATGTATCCAGGAACAGCCCTACGCGTACAAATCAGAAACCTCGGATTCAATTTGTTGAGAGGTACCACAAAACTGTTGTAGCATTTCAATTAACGTATTAGTCCCAAGTCACTCAGAAAAATTATTGGACATATATATCTCTACAGAATGACCTAATACATATTAATCTTACATGTTTTGGAATTATTATACATAATAATAACTTACCAGGGTCAAGTATTTAGTCTAACATCAGCATAGAGAACACCCACCTGAGAAACAAAAGAAAACATTTAAATAAACAAATAATAGTTGAGAGGAAATGTACTAGACTTTCACTAGTAGTAATATATCACATTATTGAAGCATACATTAGAGACTACATTAACTTAAAAGTTTATTTATTTGAGAGTCCGAAAAATGGCTCTTCAATTCAGATCCGGTACATTACACATTGGGAAGGGTTGAAACTCTTATTTCAGCAACGTGAAGTACGTTCTGCGGATGATCAAGAACAATTTTTTGGGAGAAGCGCTAAATACTACTGCACCATATTTTGATTGTTTGAGAGAGCGCAAATGAGAATATAATCTACTAATAATTCTTGGAACATGAAAACGTTAAAAATATAACACATCCATTCTTCACCTTAATCGACATTAACACTTCTTAAACTTGATAATACACCTATAGGTAGTTTAACCTACTTAATTTTCACATTAAAGTGATTTCAAAAATGGAATACAGGATGTAACATAACGTGAATAAATGAAGGGAGAATACATACAACTTACCTCATCAATTATCACAAATTCTGTTCATGTTTTATCATTCAGCACTATATAAAAACCCTCAAATGCATATTAATAAAGAGAGTAAAAGGGTTCTCCGAACGTAATTAGGTGAGCAGGGTAGTTTTATATACGAGAAATCTGATATTCACCCATTTTCCTACCCAACAAAATATTATTCCTATGAAAGATCGCCTGAAGATATGAACGTATGAATTTATCATCACACCCACACGACCCGTCGTAAACCAATGATTAACTTAACCTCTATATTTCGATAGGTTTAGGAAAAAATAAAAACTCTTGACTTAGACCCTTCCTGGCACATAATGACCCGTCGGGCTTACAGACTTTAATCGGAGAATAAGAAAGTCAGAATTTCACAAAATTTAGTCAAAAGCCTAACGGTTCGTTTTAAACGTAAGAATGTAGTATCTTGAATAATTTGTATACATAGCCCTTCCAGTAAACAAAACGTGAAATTAATTTATTATACCAATTTACTATTTTCGTCCATTGATAAAATCTAGCTAATATATTATACTATAACTTAATATATTATATGAAAATTGAAGATGGACTTTGCAGAATATTTATTGTGATAGTTTTTAAGCTCACACCTATCATCATAAGGTTTGTGTCAGATGTAACGAATATGAAACATAACATATGAAAAAAAACCTCTTATACAAAAAAGCTGAAACTACACACACAAGTTATAAAATAATTTTATAAATGCTCGATTATTTTCCCGTGTACATAAATTTTAACTCCAATAAGCGTTTTTAAAATAATAAACACTTCTGATATGTAACGTTTGTAATAATTTGTTTCTATGTAATATATTAAAGTGTTATCCAACCTAATCATTATCTAGACAAAGCGATGCCACTACACAGTGTTCTATTTGAATTTAATAATGTTCTATTTAAATTTTGCAGGTTCAAATTGCAAAACTGAGGTGTCTTCGATGATGACATGACATGTATTTACATGTCTCAGCGCATCTTTCAATGTTTTATAACACCGAGTGTGAGTTAAACTAAGCCAATATGAACTGGTTTCCCCTTCCATTTTTTCACGGGGTACAATATTTCTACCAGCATAGGGAAAACTTATCATTTTGTTCCTTCTGATATTGGAAATTTAATCAAAAAATTGTTTTCCTCGTGAATACGACAGTCTAGAAATAGTAAGAAGGATCAATCCAACAGATTTAATTGCATTCCAATACAATTTTGTTTCATTGTCTTCCCAATAGATTCAAGGAATGTAAAATCCAATCCTATTGAGGGTCGTTTTGACCCTCAATGATGACCTAGAAACATTTCGGTTCCACGTAATTCTGTGAGGAGCGCTGATTTGCCACCTTTCCTCGTATTGGCCAAGGCAATGGCGCCGGCAACGACAGCTTCCAAAGCGCTCACGGCTCAATAGCGGCTCTCGGTAACCAAGCAACGCGCTGCCCCACGCCGCCGCCACCATCGCCACCTCCGCGCCGGGGACTCGGCGTCCGACCTTCGTCGCGAAACATAGGACGATCGCTAAATACGACCTCGTCATCCAGGTGGAGGAATTTGGTACGCGGATTGAGGCAGGAACTTGTCCCTTCATTTTGCTTTGCAAGCCAAATAAAAAAGTGAATACACTGAAACTTCCATTGAAGGATACTTCTTAATAGAGGACATTTCTATATAGTAATCAATCTTTCCCTCCTCATTTTATTCGATGCTGGTCTTACCTTCCCAAAAGCGGACACTAACGCACAAAATTTAAGGTCCCAACCAGTGACCGTTAAAGAGACGTTTATATGAAGTCCGAAAAATAAATATTTTATTAAAAAGATACCTTTTTCTGACTAATTTACTACGTGGAAGTGGAATCGACAGGTATGAAGTTACATAATACGATTGAGGCGTAGGGAAGAAGAACGCATATCAAAATTGTGTATGTACATCAGAATTTGTTTTCGACCATGAATAAAAATTTGACGATGTTCAAAACAACTCCAGAAGTTCTACAGAAATTCTGGGACACAACTTCTTACGAACAGAAGTCCTGGAAGAGATTTCCAAAATAGTTTTGAGCTGTTAAAGAACTTCATTCCTAAACTAAAAGAAATGAACGTAATAGTCTTCCAGCTCAAATCTCCACTATTTACATTTTCTAATGATCCAAAATAGTTATTTACTCATTAAAACCCGTGGACAGTAGGTCAACATGGAGGCAACAAGTCGAAGACATAAATGTTCAGCCCTCTTCCTCGTTTTAGAGGAATGTGATCATTGGGTAACACACACAAACATCTAATCATTATTTATACGTGTATTTACATATTGAATTGTATCGAAAACTATAGGTGATCTTCGCTGACAAAAAACGTTAAACTAATACTAGACCAGAATAATTTATAAATCTGAAAGTCAGTTGTGCTGTTTCACATGTTTATGAACAGAACAACTCTTCTTTCATAAAAAAAGAAACCGATAATATAATTTTAAAATTAATACATCAATTCATTTGTATACAATTAATACAGTTTCTGTTTTACAGATGTACATGAAAGAAAGAGTAACTTAGGCAAAAAAAAATTCTCAAAAGAGTAACCATGAAGTACTACTTGAATTTGCATAAAATCGAAGTATCTTCCTCCTTTTAATTCGTCCACATTTAATATTCTGGAGTAGTTTAATTTCTCGCCGTGCGATAACAACAGCGGATATTATTTTTTTCTCACTGTTCTATTTATGTAAATAATATTGATAGAGAAGAGACACTACAAGAAAGGAAAAATAAAGATGCAACCTTCACAAGTGTGTAGAACCAGAGATAGACCAAGGCTACAACAAAATTATTCCTCTATTATTTTCTTTACTAAGCACGAGGCACTTTGATGGAAGCAATGCATTATACCACTATCAACATTGACATACATTCGTTTCATTCCAGCTGCACCAGGATGTGGGAAACAAGTTGGATCTCGAGAGAAATGAGAAAGACGGTTTTGATTTCCCAATACGGTCTTCGCTCCCAGGGAGCAATGCAGTATGTTCGTGGGATTATAAGACAATCTTCAAGTGTATCCTTTGGAGAATTGATGGCAAATTGATAAATTTAAATTCGATCAACAACATATTTTAAATCTCAAGTTTCAATCATATTTCTCAAATAAAATAAGAGAGTAAACGAACACTTTGTCACTATCTCCAATTTCATAAAAAAAACATTTTCGCTGAAAATAACTTCAGTTATTACAATAGTTATAATAACAAAAACAATTAGTTCCATTTTAAAAACAGGACCACACTATTAACTGAAATACACGTTGAGATAACGAAACATAGTAATTCTAGATGGGTGATGTATGGTACGTTTTGTCACCCAGTACTATTTTTGTATAATATTTTATAAATTAACGATTTTTCAGTCAGTTATTTTTATAGCTGACTTTGACAGTAATTTGTGTCAGAGGGCAAAATGTTTCGCCCACAATGAAAAATACCACCCATTTTAAAATTTGTTTTCCTTGCGGTGTAAAATATGTATCTGACCTAACCCTCCGTGTACTTATTTCCCAGGAGCCTTTTATCATGTTTGCTAGAACCTGGCTTTATAATAAGCGGGGAGAAAATATTTCATCGGATGCTGAGCTTTATGTTGTATGGAGAACCAAAGGTGTCCTTTCCCGCCTCTGGGTCATTTGGAGTCCAGTATGAACTCGAAAGAACGTGTACTGAACAGCGTTCTCCGAAGATGAAAAAACCTGTTAGATCGTGACCAAGGCGCGAACAATTATGACCGACGGGGAAGGTGTATGTTTGTGTTTCTTCCTCAGAAGAGGAGGATAATGTCGAAGAAAGGGACGAAGAAAGTGAAACGCAATGTGCAAGAGATAATGAATGTTTTGTTAGTGGTAATGACTGTGATGAGGATGGAATTCTTGCTCGCGGTCATACTTGATTATGAAAAGTTTTAAAAGAATAGAGCTAGAATATAACAAAACCTTACATAAATCTTTGGAGATAATTTCGTGAAAATATTAGAGTACTAACCTCACCCCGAACGTATTTAAAGTGGGGTCCATTTTTTACCCCGCTTGGCTCTCGGCGGGGTTAAAATATAATATCTCCTAGGGTTAACATATCACTCAACTTCTCTAGAATTGTACTAACTTGAAATATTTTATATCACGCACAAGGCAATCGAGCTACTAATTGTTAAAATGCTCATGAATAGAGTAAAGTTTTTGCTTTCTGTAGCCACGTTAAACCAGAATCCATTTTACAGCATTTATTCAATTTTCGTTCATAAAACACACAAAATTTTAAACCACGAATTATTACTCAATAAACAAAACATAAATCATTTTCAACCACTCCTTTCCCATAAGAGACTATGTATTTTATCTACATATTAAACAATATGTATTGCTCAAATTGCCCATAAGGCGTGTTTGAAAATTTAAAATAGAAATAATCATAGATTAATGCGTCCACTTACACAAGTTTTAGATGTTTCAAAGATTTAATTCTTTGTCGACAAAACTACATTCACAAAACACGAAGTAAGAAAGTTCAACTTGGACGTGGCTAAAGAGCATGAAGCAGAGAGACACTGCCCTACTGCATTCTTGGCAAGAGCTGCCGGGCGCATCAGCGTGAAACCTGACAGCCACAAGAGCTTCCGTGCCCGGGGCGTCGACAGCACCGGCCTACGCCGCTGCGGCGAGATTCGCGGCTGATTCACCACTTACGCGTTAGATGCAACGAGCACTCGTACAGCACTCAGCACCGGAGTGAGATAGAGAGAGTCCGCAGCGTATGACGCACTTAACATTCCTATTTTCGCGTGTTATGGTCTCAGACGAGGTCACTTCACTTCAAAGTTTTCCCAGAATAGAGGAATAAATTAATATAAAAAAAGTTTGTTATTTGAGATGAGCGAAGTGTAATTCTTTTCGTTAAACAGAGATAAGTGGTTTCACGGATTTCGAGATCAGAGCAAGAGAAGTGTGGAAAACACGCCCTCCCCCTGACAAAAAACATAATTTAATATACAGGAATTTTAACGATTCCATTAATTCTTATTCTCATTTACATTATGAAATAGATCATTCACGTGACTAATACTATATTTTGAAGATTCGGAAGACCATTTTAAGAGACATCTACTGTATGTGAATACGAACTTCGTCCTCAAAGAATATCCCCCACCCTCCCGAAAAAGAAACGTTTTTCCCTTTTTTTCTTGGGGTTTTAGGGCTCGCTAACGTCACGGTCATTAGAGTCCTAAAAAACAAAACTTATGGTTTCGCAACGAGAATGCATATGATACATGTAGAATGATCAAGACAATGACAGTCTTGAAATGAGTCTCGTTGGTGTATAGTGTATCACAATCTTGCTCTTGCTCCAGTAATATTAATCATCAAGCATACAACGGAAACGAGATGAATATGCGTATTACTATTCTCCATGCAGTGAGTAGTGAACAATGAAAAGTAGGTAGGAAAGGGTATATAAATGATTTTTCATAATATTCTGGGAAATACCGTACCCAAATCATTAATCACTTCTCTGGCACAAAAATGATAACAATAACAAGAACCTTTATTCCTTTTGTCTCAAGAGAATTAATAATCTTTTATTTCAGACAATTGCCTGACATTCTGAATCCAACAGCACTTGAGTTTGGTGCTGTTGGTGTGTCTGGTGATTGGTCTCAGGGTCTGAGCTTGAGTCATTCGATACTCAACGACAGTGAGTAGAGATTCGGTCGTGAACGAACTTTTACGTTGAATGAATCGTGTCCTTTGAACATTTCTTCGTGGATAATGTGGATTATGGATGTGGATTCGTGGATAAGGTGCAACACTTTCTCGTGGATTTTGGATAATACACGACAGAGTTGGTGACTCAACATTTACGGTATTTATACTTCTTCTACTGACCTCGTGCTTCAGTGAAGTCATTCTCTGACCTTTGCTATGGTTCTTGCGCACATTTTCTTAAGATAAGTAGATGAAATTCTGCTTTCTAGTAGAATATTTTCGTATTGTGGGTAGTTGTCTCCGGCACGGCGATAGAATGAAAGCGAAGACGTTACTACTACACCGCACCCTCCGAATTAAGGAAGTGTAAGAGCTCCAATCAACAAAGTGCGTTTACGCAGTGGTGGCACATACGCATGTGAGCAAAATTTTCCATTCGTACGTCTTAAACCATCACACACACAAGGAAAGCCATTTCATCCGAGAGACGTGTTAACTACTGAGTGAAACTTTCTTTGCCAGTGTGATACAAGAACACAAAATCGCACAAATAGCTCAATACAATCACGCCATCGCGAAGCAACACACGATGCAGAAAGCGGTCACTCAATCCCGTCACTCAACACGTTTCGTCGAATATAGTCATCACCTCCAACGTTCACTTACCCATAGCAAATGTTAATGTTTACGGCGTAGTATGATACCTAATTTGAGAACGCATCCAGTGGACGAAGTTGTTGATGTACATACGAAGTCCCATAACCCTTATGATAGACCTTCAAACCCATTAGCACATCTCTTCATGCTTTTAAGCCAATTAAAACTACAATTCTCTCCATTCCGTTCCAGCGAGTATTCTGAGAAAGACTGAACAAACGATATCATTTAACGTCAGTATCACTTTGTGATAAACTTTGTATTCTGGTTCAGCCAATATATCTTATTAATCGAGAACATAAAAGAGGAAACATGTGGCTTAGGTGTTTGCCAAAGCGTAATCACGCAGTTCGTGTACTTTTTTTTGTATCTGGAACTATTTACTGTATGTACGTGAAAATAAATATAAACATTTAGTGTTTCGTTTTCTACAAACACTTACAGTGACTATTTGAAGTATAAAATACATGATGCACATTACATTTCACATGGCAGAAAAAGTTGAAATCTTGGCGACTAGATATCTTCGCAAGCTCTCGACTTAACTAGACGCGCCGCGTGAAAAACGAAGGATCGCGGGAGAATGTACACGTACGTCACTCCTTAGACACATCAAGTGAGATGATGTCGGATTTCGTGCATAGCCCCACCAAATCCTAGAGTTAGACCTCCTGTGCACGGGTTTCTTGCTTGAGATTAATAAAAAGTCGGCTTATGAAATACCATTTCTATCCGCTCCTTACGCCGCAGCATGTTGAAATGATGCCAATGCTTATGTTGGCAGAGTGCCTTCATTATATGTATTGTGCCGTATTGCAAAATATCTATTTTTTTCTACATTTTGAACACGTCGAAATGAAAGGTGTTATAGTGAAAAACACCTTACCAGTACATGAAAGAGTGGTGTATCGTAAGGTGACATGGTATAAAGAGCGGTGATACAAGGTAATGAATAAATAACGGCGCGCAATTTCCTGCAATTTTTTTCTGGCGGCATATCGTAGTCTATTGTTGTTTCCACAGATTTCCCCACGTGTCAATAACGTTTCATCATTTAGCTGGCAACGGAGTCAAATAAAAGCTTTTGTATACCTCCTATTGCAACCCGCGCACATGGAAGTAGAAGCTCGCATCTTGTTGTATCCTTCCCTATCTCTCCTGCTGGTATGACACCAACGTACGCTTGCGCGCGAACGATTAGTGTCACCATCATTCTCCACTCCTCCCACTTTCATTTCGCTGCTTGCTCGTGACCTTCCCCAACCTTTAGCAGTGGGGAAGGCCTCGGTTTGCGTTTGCGCTCGCCTGATTTAGCGCCCCGCTTTGAAACGCGTGCGTTCTTCGGCCGCGCATTTCTTCACACTCGTCCCTGCCTCGCGTGTATTAATAGAGGTTGCTTCATGCGTCAAAACGGAAATGCGATATTGGCGCGTTGGGGAGGGTGTTCCTCCCCGTCCCGGAATCATCTTGGGGTCCACTGTCTCCATGCAACGCCACACCTCCCCCAATTAGGGTACAATTGAGGTACGGCGACCACGAGTTGGTGATGTGATAAAATGGTACGCCCTTCACAAATGCTTCCCGATACTTTTCAGTTCTCTGCTCTTCATCAATTGGATTGTCACATATTTGGTAATTAACATTTTTAACATACAATATGAATGTGGAATCGATAAATGGGTTAATTTAAGATCTATCCGGCTATCATAAATATATGAAATTGGATAACAGCCGACATATAGACATAGCCATAAATATCTCGAAGAGGGTAGAAAATTGTAATATTGAATCTCAATTATTCTTTCGTTAGTACGTGAAATACGGGTCCCGAGAAATAATATGTCCTAATAAAAGAATATGGTTAAAAAATTGCGGCCAATAATTGTCTTTTTTCTTATGAAATGCAAGGTCAAAGCTATAAAATTGGGGAAACAAGTGGCATCAATACGTTTTTGTTTTGGATTTAAAACATTTCAAACCAATCCATTTAATGTTCTATTTTCTTGTTATATTTCTAGAATATTTTCTTGGTAAATACGCAATACTAGTATAGAAATACAACATGACGGCGTATTGTTTACATGGCGCCATTAACACAATAGACCATCTTCGGTACTCCGTGATCTGCGATCTCGTATTCTTTGCCATAAAATGACAGCAACTTATCACCATGCGAGACTGGTGCCTGTGGGATGCCTTTACCCAGTTTCTAGCACTCCAGTCATCTTTCGCACCCATGACTCACTATTAACAGGCTAATATCTCACCATCGCTTTGTAATAGTCTCACTGATAGACATTTTGCATGGAAGACGTTCCAGTTTATTTCATTATAGCATATAAGGAATAAATAACTGAGCCAATACAATCAGACAGCAAATAAATAGATGGTTACGGATGTATTTCCGCAAAAATAATTTTACATTACAATTTAACATATACACGAAACGAAAAAGAATCATGGAAAAAAAGTTTAACATGTTTTGCTTTGTGACTGAGATTACAAAACTTTATTTCCGCACGTAACTCGCAATTTGCAATTATCAATAGGTAATAGAAACATACAATACTGTAAACATTCTAGCAAAACCATGCGCTACATTGCAGTTCCAGACAAAATGTAAACAGGATACATTCATAAAATAAAATACTTACTCCAACACCTACCCAAAACAAATCATATGTTTCGAGTCATAGAGAATTTCAAGACAAAAATCGAAAACACACACTTTTAGTTCCTCATCCTAAGGGTGATATTTTTCATCGCATTTCACAAAGATAAATAGAATTATACTCAGTTACATCGCAGATCTATCTTTCGCATCTATGAACAATTCCAAATGTTTCCAATTCCCGTTCGACACTGTTATAGGAGTAGTAAAGTGCATTTTATGGTCTCTATAATTGTATGAGTAACGGGTGCGAAAATCTTCATGTGCCCACCCTTTGACGTACTCTATTGGGGCAGTTACAAATTCTTTCAAGTCATAGACCACTAAAATCTTTTGGCGAAACCCCAACCACTTTAAACTAAATTCATTTGCAATTAAGAAAATAAATACTAATTACACCTCATTAATAAACTAATTATTGGCTGAGGACTACGATCTGGCGAAACCAGACCTCCGGTTTCGCCAGTACCCATGGTCCCTGTATCCAATCCCAGATCCCTGGATGACGGATCAGACCATGCGACGAAGGAGGGAGGCCGATTCAATAAGAATCCCCGAACGGTTGGTTGTCAAACGTTGACATCGTAACCTGTCTAACACGAGTAGGAACCTCGCGTGAGATTCCGACGGTCACTCGTCTCACGTAGATGGAAGAACCCATCTAACACGAGTAGAGTTTTGAAAAGAACTCGCCGTAGCCACGGCGGTAATCGTGGGTGGGTGTTGTAGTTTGGACCGCTTGGCACTCACCCTTACCCAAGAGATCATCATACCCGTCCCCAGTCCCTGGGTAGAAGATCGACTCTCTTGAAGAGATAAGCGTTAGGCAGATTCGCAAGAATCTCCGAACGGTGACTCGTCTCCGTTAACAAGGAAGCTTGTTTAAAATGAGTAGACCAGCCCGCTACAGGGGACTCGGCGCAACCACGACGTAGATAGGAGCAGTCCGATCATTGCGTGGGGGAGCATGGATAGACTACTTGACGGGTTCTCAAACCGGATCTTATGCGTAACCCTGGATCTCGGTACTAAACGTAGTAGGGAGTCTCGCAAGAGACCCCGGCGGCTACCCATCCACCGCTGAAGGGATAACCTTTCTAACAAGGATAGGACTATAAAGTTGTGACCTATTGGGAGGGTCACCGCGCAGTATACTCCGGCGAAGTCACCACGCACCTGACATTCCAATTTGGGTTGAACTCTGCCGGGTAGTGCGGTTCCCCCACCTGTGGGGTATCGGAAGCAGGCTTAGGTTTCCGATCGGTGAGCAGGATAGCTACCGTTTGTGCAGATAGCGGTAGAGATGTGAAATAGGTACATCTCCGCCCACCAGAGCGGATGCTGGGAGGGGTGGGATTTATATCCTGCATCGGTGTTTGTGGGCACCCACCCACGCCCCGCCCTGGGGGCAATCCCTGGTCGGACCTCTCCAACCAGCTGGACGGAAGGAAGGGACCCTTCAATGAGTAGCTAATGCAAATAGACTGGGGCTAGAAGGGGTAATGGAAAAGTTGAGGTCCGTAAGGGCACGATAGACTCAACAAATCAACCGGCTTATGAGGACTAGGTATCATGTTTTACTAGAAAAGAAAGACTAATAATTTTGTATGTATTTAATCAGAATAATGCGGTTTTTCGTCATTTTTTAAATAATAGACTTAGAAATAGATATGATTTCCTAACCCCTGTGACCCTTTCACGGAACACTAGGGTTCCACGGAACCCCTTTCAGGAACAGCTGCTGTATTATACACCTCCACATGACTTCGCTAAGTCTACAAGCTTTTCTGGGAAGAGCCCCTCAATTACAAACTGCGTCACACTACTTACATTCCACAACTAAAAGTGCAGCGACTTTTTATAACCAAAGGTAGATCCGTGGTGATAGCAATGATTCTTTAGCCCCATCATCATCCACTCATTTCCGATGGTGCACCTATGCCAGGAGAGATTCATTCAAAAACTTCGAAGGGGCTGCTACGCAATAAGTGTATACCTCGACATTCTAACATCAATTAACCCGGAAATAGATTTGCAAAACAGGAAATGATTTCAACCTTTTAAAAAATTACTGGTGCAAAACCATTCCACATACTTTCTCGTATACATTTCTAACTTCTCACTATTAGGTGTACTTAAATATACAAGTGAATTAATATCATAAATTCTTCTTCCTACGGCGTTGTATCCCGTGTTCGATCGAGCCTTTGATTCCTCATATCTTAAATACGTAATCCCATTTCTTATTGGGTACTAGTCATCAGATGTCCAATTTTTCAACTTCCATAGATGGTTCTAGTTTTCAAAAATGTATTAGAGCATGAACAAAGATAGATGGTTCCCAGGGCTGTTGAAAATGTAATCTAATCTCTTAGTACAGCAGATAAAAATTATTTAACAGCGAGTATACCAAACTTCTTTGATCATATCATAATATCCCTCTACCCCCCAAATATTTATGTCACATTCTGTCACTATCTCTGAATTTTTTAAATTGCGTCATCAGCATGCCGTAAATATTATAACAATTATTAAAATGTTGCCTCAAGATTTATGTTTGAAGCTTGCTTATATACATTTAATTGGTAAAAAAGAAAAATTACTTCTGAGGTTACCGCACAAAGAGTTAAAGAACAATTACCCTGTCAAGATACTACATTTCGGTGACGTAGGAACAGTCTTCGTACAACTATTTTGAGCAAAGAACAATATCCGTAGTATCAAAAGAACCAACGACTTCAGGTACATATTCCCACGATACCGCACGTGGAAACCTCAAGTATATTTCTCAATGAACATTGAATGGAATATTGCGAAGACACAAAATAAGAGAACACCATTATCACAGAGTTAAAAACTGTAGCTGCTACGAGAGACCTGCACAATGGCAAAACTCTAACTCGCTAATATTCCACAGACACGAGAAATTCACGTGGTCGTCCTGTTGAGAGTTCCAGCAACACGCTATGCTTATCTCGGAAGACGCGAATCCCGCCACTCAGCGAAGCAGATGGCGTCGATGGCGATCTACAGATCCCCGACGCCGGAGACATCGTCGCGTTGCGTAACACCAGACTTATATCGCGTGGCAATCGTTCTCCAAGGACAATCTGGGTATAGTTATTTTTTATTGATTTGTATCACAATGGCCATTAAAATATCAGTTGCGAGAGACTATTTTTTGACAGGTTTCCATCGCTGGAAGAGAGATGCTGAAAGGTAAAGGTAAGAAAAATCATATGAACACTAATAATGTAATTTGTAAAATCAAAACGCAGATTACAATGCTAGCTATGTAGGTCAAACAAAGAGAGGGTTAAAAACAAAAACAAAATTCAGAGTCAGGTGAAGAATGTGTCGCAAACTCTCATTGTATTAATAATGATCACTTGATGGATTGGGATAACACATTCATATTAGACAAACAAGTTAATTATTACAAATATAGCGTATCTGAAATAATATTTAGAAAATTAAGACAAGGGAGTTTCAATTTACGTACGGATACATAAAAACTATCGAGTATTAACCATACAATATTATAAGAAGCTTGTGATATTTCTGATTTTTGTTAATTTTGAGTTAATATTTAGTTTTAATACCATGATCAACTGTTTCTTGTTATAATTTGTTATGCCTGATGACTCAAACATAGATTCAAAACGTAGTGTTCTATAATCACAAAATAAATGGTATTCGTCCACCAAAATTGGTCGTAAGTCTAAAATCAATTCTTTACCTTCTTTATTAGGAATACGCACAGAACCTGTTAAGACACCCGGTTGTTTAAACTACCATCATATGCCATGACCATGCGATCGTCGNAGATTATGATCTACTCTCAGCTGGTCAAATCCAACCAAGAGATGGTATTAACTATACCTGGCATACAGTTCCATGAATACAAATGGTCCATACTCCTCAAATGAGAATATAAATGTTAAAGGGTCAAAATGTATGCAATATTGAATGCATTGAAATATTACGGATCAAAAGGTACAGCACAGGAGCTGAGATCTTTATTAGGAATACGCACAGAACCTGTTAAGACACCCGGTTGTTTAAACTACCTTCATATGCCATGACCATGCGATCGTCGCCTTATCTATGGTATCTTGGAGTCATGAATAGAGGATGGTGTACGAGAGTGACCTATCTGAAATCTAGTCTTGAAAAGGTTGGTTCAATCTGGGCATGTTCCGTTCATAGATTCTCTACTAGCAAACATACGCCTACACCTGTCCCAATCGACATATCCTTGAACCGCTACTGTCAATTTTGCCGGTTTTATTGCTTATGAGCGAAGTTATGGTCGAAAAGTTAATAGGAGTACATTTTCAGTATTTGTGACATGACCTATTCTTGCACCATTCTCAGTTTTCAGCTCCCCCATACTCCTTTTCTTGACCAAATTCCAACTCTCATATCCCTTTCCTTGACCAAATTCCAACTATTCGTGACACATTCCTCCCAGGTTTCCCAATAACTCTCCACTAAGCTTCTCTTAAATATGGTTATTATCCATTCAACAGCAATGGTGTAGCTCAAATTTTAGCTGATATTTCGTTTACTCTCGAGTTACTCACAAATTATATTATTACAAACATTAACATATACGGAAAACAAGTAAAACATTTTAATGATTATTTATAACATGAAACGCGCATCCCCTATNGTGTAGCTCAAATTTTAGCTGATATTTCGTTTACTCTCGAGTTACTCACAAATTATATTATTACAAACATTAACATAAACGGAAAACAAGTAAAACATTTTAATGATTATTTATAACATGAAACGCGCATCCCCTATCTCCACGTACAAAGAAAGCTCACTCTCTCGCACGTGTGCTTTTCAGAATGTACCCTCCTAATTCATTCGCGTGAAATTCCACAGAATACAGGTAAATTTCAACTANGTTTACTCTCGAGTTACTCACAAATTATATTATTACAAACATTAACATATACGGAAAACAAGTAAAACATTTTAATGATTATTTATAACATGAAACGCGCATCCCCTATCTCCACGTACAAAGAGCTCACTCTCTCGCACGTGTGCTTTTCAGAATGTACCCTCCTAATTCATTCGCGTGAAATTCCACTGAATACAGGTAAATTTCAACTAGTACGTTAACTAAAATATCATTACATCGCTGAAGCGTCACAATACACTTCACCTTACAGTGATAAAATAATTGCTTGTTCTGTGGATATAACTCGACAAGTTTTCAGTTACGTAGCACGTGATGCAAAATGATGTTCAATTATGTGACGAAGGATCTTTGTAAATAGTCACAGAAACGAATTAACAAATATGAAATTAAAATTATTAAAGTACATTAAAAATATTTAGAAAAAATATAAAATTAAATAATATTTTATGGTGTATTACAAAACTTGACTTAAACAGAACATTTGTCTTCGCTTCAACGGAGCTGACATCTCAATAATGTTACGTGAATTTAACCGATGCGACTGAGCTGCCTATCACTAAACGAGTGATCCATTAATGAATCACTCAGATTCACCAAAATACGAGTAATCATTTCCACCCGAAGATTTTGAGTGACACAGTCCAATCGATTAAAGTGAAAAAGAATTAAATTTCATTCGTACATGAGCGAAATGGCACTCTACTCGTTTCTAGAGTGCCAATTTCAATCAAAGAAATCAGGGGTAAAGTGGGAATGAAATAGCATTCTGCATTTCCTTTCCCGAAGAGTTCTGCCTGACTTAACTCAATATAAGCCACAACACATGAAGGAATGGTGCTTCTTGTTTGTCCATACACCCCATGGACGCTAAACCTTCATTGTAATCAGGCCTGATGATTACCACGAACTACTTTGCGTTCGTCCTTGCACTCTTTACCATAATAGTTGTTTTCCCACAGGACGAATGAGCAACACAAGCTCAGGATCCTCAATTATTCTAGTATAACTCAGAATCCTACAGCAAACATTATTACAATACTTAATTTTAGTACTTGATTAGTTCTATATTTACAACTAAGATAAGTCACACTAGAACAGAGGAACATTCAACTGATCATACTAAGCAAACAATACCGTACTCGAGAGCATTACGTCAAATGCATTCACTCCACAAAGGAAGCCATTCCTACGAAAAAAACCTTGAATTTTACTCGCATTCCCACAAAGTTATTGGATTTCACCCACCTAATATGTTCAAGAAAAATTACAACAAAAAGCTTACAATGAAAGAAGAAGAATAAAACAACAGGCAATACTGAAACGCTACATTAAGATCACCCTAAGTTACATGGTAACTCATTATTGGTGGCCCCAGGGAGGAACCCAAGGGAGTCTTGCGACCCTACCCCAAAAAAGGGGACACACAGAAGTTGACAATATTCTACGTAATATTTTTGAACAAAGAAAATTCTATTTTCTTGAACTCTTTGCTTAAACATTAATACAATAAAGTAACTTATTAGGCGAGTCCGTGTGAGAATACTGGATCAGTAGGTATGAAATCATGGATTCTTAATATCTATAATAAATAATAGATAGTTCGTAATTGTCTGCATCTATGCATGTGGAATTTAATTCTAACAATGTATAAGAAACTAGAACATTTCAAAATTATTTTTTTTACAAAAAATTGTATTTTTTCGAAGTTAAGTATTATTTGGAAACTCAAGATATAAATAATCCTCGGAACATCTGTGCAAGGATATTCTGCAATTTAAAAATATCTTAATACCATAACTGTCCTAGATTTCATCAACGTCACTATATTAATTTTACTGAGAACTCTTCTAGAACTTGCATATTTTCATTTAAAAATTAAGAAACAAAAATATTAATTATCAAAAATTTAAAATATCAATCGCTCTCACAAAGAGAGCGCATCATTTCAATATCAAAATAATTATTTGATAACTAATGGTATTTAACTTAAATAGAAGAAAAGTACGCAGAAAAGATTTGCTTTATCTGTGACAAACAGTTTTTTTATAATAATTATTCTTCAATTTGAAATACGGGACATAATCTGGGATTGATATATTTTTTGTGTTTTTAAGATAATAAAAAATTATGGATTTAAATAGAGATAAAGAACGTTTTATGCATACAGCTCAGAGATGAGAAAGTTTAGATAAAATTCAGGATATGATAAAGTTCATTGTGTTAGGAAATGACTATAACACTAGCACGATAGAAGGATGATCCATTAAAAATCATTTGAGACAATTCAAATTATACTTAATTGACACGCCATACAAATGTAACTTGTCAAATTTGCAAGTAGAGACAAGCAACCCGCATAACACAACACGGAGAATTCGTAATATGAATGCTAAGAAATATGTTGAGCTTGGTGAGCCTGTTTTGACAATTAAGTGTGATCGTGTACGAGTGAAGTTTGTGAAATTTTCTTGACAAACGTCCGGTCAAACTCTGATCGGGCACCATCAGGGGTTATACCTAGACTCCATTAAGTTGCCAAAAGGATAGCAGCAAAATAATAATTTACACGCTCCTCGTCTAAACAATTTTGCAATACATATATTATAGCTTTAACACAAATAAATACAAAATCAAATTAGAAAAAAATAAATTGTGTTTATAATCATAAAAATCTGAGACGTTAACATATAAATTATATGAAACAGATTTTTTAAAATAAAACAACAAACGACAAAACTTAAAAAAAAGACTACAATAGTTAAACTGTTTTCATTACCGGAAGTTTCAACAATTCTTTTAGTAGTAAGATTTGTTTACAACTATACATACGTAAGTAAGTTTTGTTTACAAATATACATACGTTCCTCGTAACCCAACACCTCTCCTTCCCAATTCCCACACTCATGTCAAGTGGAAGAGTTTCATGGCCAGAAATTCGCCTTAAGACAATAAATAAATAAAGTAGATTTACGTTATTTCATAAGAATATTGATTCCCACGAGCATTTAATGATTATTAAATAAGATAATTTTTTACAAGATTTTCAAATGGATTTATGTCACTGATTCATTCATTACACGTACATTGAATAAATTAAATACCTATGCTCTACTATCGTAGAATACATCTTAAATACTCTCCCAGAACCACCACGGGTACGCATCCTCTTCATTGTTAGTTCCCACATGCTGCAACTAAGAATTACAAGTGGAAAACCATTTACTGAAAGCATAGACGAAGCTAACCACAAGTTGAAAAACATTTATTTGTTTCTATTTTGTATGTAACTCTGACGATATAGTTAATCGAAAGCATGGCTGAAGCGATAAAAGATCCACGCAATAATTTTTATAATCGTATATTATTTGTAGATTTATAGGCAAAATGCAGTTACAAACCACGTGGAGGACAATATATGCTAATTTACTCGCCGGAAGCAAGCAAGGGGACATTCCATCAATCACGATCAAGGCAGAGGCGAATTTATTATATCAGCGCCCACAGGGTCCCTACAATAATAATAATAATATAGCTACCTACTTGTTATATCTACAGAATATCAACAAATTTATATTTAGTAGAATTCAAAAAACGTTATTCAACAAATACGTACAACTATCAAATCAATCATCACTTGATTCAAAAACATTTATTACCATAGACGGTCTCGTTATCACACGTAAACCAAAGATGTTCGAACGACATGTATCTGTTAGTGTGTTTCAAAACTTAATTAAAAGCTATAATAATGTTCTCTACGGACTAATCGCATTTCACACTCATTTCAAGTCACTAAACTTATGAGAAGTAGTTTTCAGATTCCTTGCAGAAGTGTTCGACTATTCGTCATTAGTGAAATTAAACATTCATGCGCAAAATGAAATTAACATAGCAGCATCTAATAATTTCAAAGCAAGGTCATGCTTACTCATGGCGATGAATTATTTCCTTGTGAACTATTCACAGAATTGTATCATCAACATTATACATTGTACTCGTTAAAACGTAACTAGTGTTAAGGCTTTATTGAGGAAAGTGTCACTAATAAATTTTCTCGTATCTTCTTTAAACTCACATTTTAACACAGCAAAAAATCTTTTTCTGTTCCCTACCAGTGCTCCAGAAATACTAAATGCTCCACAAAGCATTTCCGAATTTTGTGGATGAATTGGAAGCAAGCAACAAAATCTAATCTAAGAATATGTTTAACGTACTTATACCTATTTCTAAGCACTACAATTCTAGTATAAATGGAAGTACGACCTGAAAATCAAACGCTCGCAAGATTTTGAAATTTACTAAATCGAAAACTTAACGGGATGAAGAACACAGCAACATTAATGTTTTTCTATGACGAACATTTTAGATACTTTTTCAAGAAACAAAAAAGGGACCTCCAAGTCATTCTCCATACAGGTCTGAGGACTTTTACCTAAACTTCTTCAAACACCCACCTGAAGTCTAAAATTCTCTTACCAACCACGTCGACTACACCCACCTCTTGAAATTGTACGATATATGTTATAAATTGCATTCCCAGTATAAAAAATCATGTTGAGGATTTCTCAGTAAGCTGTGCAAACAAGAATGGATCTAAAAATTTATTAAGTCATGTGATAAAAAATTGTAAAAAAACTTTGTGCAGTTCTGTTTCGCAAGAATAAGTTTATTACAGTGAATTTTATGAAGAAATCAAACCTATTACACAGTTACAAGCTACTTGTTCCTCTTTCATGAATTTACAACCAGCCAAAATCTTCACGAAAATGTCATCCGCGATATTAAAATCTCGTAGATAAGAATTAGAAATAAAACTTGTGCGTATAACAGGTAATAAATCTTCATCACGGAGAAAATAGCTGGTTTTGTCATAATTGATGCTTTAACCTGTTTTGGTTCACAGTCAAATATATATATTTTGTAATTCCTATGAAGCGAACAGTTAATTTAAAACGAGAAGGTTAAAGTTATGTGTCGCATTTCATTTTTAAACAAATAAGTATTTCACAATAATACCGGAGAAACCTGGTTTCATTAAAAACAATGTTATTTGAAAAGGACATCGTAAAACGATGGATCGCGGGAAAAAATTCAAGTTTCAATATTTCAAAGCTCATGAAAGGAAGTTACTCTCCAAAAAAAATTCACGTATGAGGTTAGACGAGGTTAAGAAACCTCGTAAGTGAAAATGGTGTTATTTGATAAAGTTACATCGAAAGAATCCGAATCCACAAATACCAACAAGAATTATTATATTCCGAGTCGTATACTGCGAAGAGTTGCACCCCTGGGGGATTGCCATGCGACCCCAGTGAGCTCTCGGATGCCACAGTGGCTCGAACCACAGATCCAAAAAACGTGGCGCGAGCGTCTCGCCAACATTCCTCTTCCTTGGCAAGTTCACTCATCTCACGGAGGGGGGTAAGACAAAAGACTTAAAAATGGGGGCCGTTCACCCACCTAATATTTGCGTACAGAATAATACCATTTTAAATAACTAAATAAACTTAAGTGTATGTAATTAAGGAAGAAAGTCAAAATTTATTAGAACTAAACACCATAACACAGTGACCTAGTATAATAGCGGCATCGTAATTCGCCAAGAATCTTACCCACTTTTTATCGGCAACAACGATTACAATACAAAATCACTTTGTGAACGCTCATGAATAAAAAGTCAAGCGCGTGTAAATGCTGCAATCGTAGTCACGCGCGAATTCTTACGAACAGCGAATAATAGGAAAATAAACAATCATGATAAAGCACGTCAGAACCGATCGATGCGTTCGTTTCCTAATAAATCAGAGTACGATTATGCACTGGAGTATTCATTTCATGTATGTTACTCCTCTTCACAAACACGGTTCAGTGACAACGAAGCAGTTCACTGAAATTATTTCACAGAAGAAAAATGATATCTGAACTTATTTAATAGTGATAAATTATAGAATAAAAAGGAAAGTCTGTTGAACCAATCTAAAAATTTGAATACCTTCAAACTATAATTGTTTCGCATCGTAGACCTTGACTAAAATGAATACACAATCACAACGTTATTTGTATTTGAGAATACAACACTAACATAATATATTTTATATTTACACTAATATTACTATATTTTATACATTAAATATTATTATTTCATATTATACGCACCTCACCCAAGCAAGAGTTGTGCAGACGAGGCGTTCTGGATCCATAACCACGAGGTCCGTGGATCGAAATTTATCCCGACTACAGTATTATTATGTGATAAAAGTATTCAATAGGTAATAGAACGGGAAATGAAGAAGCTAAAGTCTGGAATGCAAGGAAATTCGCGAATACTCAGTCAGCACACATTAATCTAACTATAGTTCTTAGGGCGAAAGAATAGTAACGGGATGTGACCAATGGAGCGAAAGCGCGGCGTTATCATATGACGACTGCCGGGGGTTGCCTAGCTCCAGACGGCATACCGTGGCACCCAGAAGAAGGTTGCTATATCAGGTAGAAAAAGCAACGTTCACGCAGCTTCCTTGCGGTCAAAGTTAGACCCAACCATCCCTCCGTCACAGTTGACATATCAATTACGGAAATTCTACTGAAAGGTTGACGTAGGTTGGAAAGGCAGCATCGGAACGTGAACTCACGAAGATTCTACTGACGCCAGTAAAATGTCAACGTATCTACAGCGAGAGGAAGAGTCGGCAATCTCGCATGAAACTGGGATTGTCTCCTCTACTTGCACGTGCTCTTTAGGTTCCTCCCTCATATTTCCCCGCGAATACTATAGTTTTCATTGATGTTGATCTTGACCAATATATTAAATAACAGAAAGATATCCTCGAGGATTGGTCAACAATTAAAAAACAAGGATTATTTCTTTTACATCGGCAACGTTTAGGCAATTTATTTTGCCGAACATACACAATTTACATTATTTATAGTACACTTTGGAACATCTTATTAACACAAATAATATATCGATGATTACTCCCTAACTAACTATGAAAACTGTTACAAACACATACCCAAAAAATCTTATCTACCACTGCTGCCAACCCACTTGTCAATAATATTTTTGTACATATTACTTAAATTGTCGGTATCAGTTTGTATATATACCATACATAATGTAAATTGTGTAGGTTCATTGTAGCCCTGATGAAGGCAAAATAATTCGCCGAAACATTGGCGTTGTAAAAGAAAGAATCCTTTTTTTTATTGTTGACGAATCCTCGAAGATCTTTTTCTGTTACTATAGTTTTCAGTTAATACGTAGAAATTATGGGTTTCACCGAGGAAGCCCAAGAAAGGAAATAATTTATTAGTTTAATGTAATTACGTAAAAACTACGNGGGTTTCACCGAGGAAGCCCAAGAAAGGAAATAATTTATTAGTTTAATGTAATTACGTAAAAACTACGAAATTATCTACACCGTTCTTATTTTGAACAGAAATAATATACTTAAGTATAATTAGTGCAGAAATAAGAACGTTTCTTTATCATAACGGGAACCCGACATATACCGAAGTGTAACAGCATATTGAAACCGTTCGACAGCGAATCATGTCAGGTATGAAATAAAAAATAAAAAGAGAAGAAAGAAAAATTCAGGAACAACACGATGGCGATGCTACAGCGGAAGAGTTGCGATAATAGAAGGGCGGAAGAACACGTAATACACGGAAAAATTGGTGAATCGAAGCTCGTGATTAATAAAAATATAACACAAAAATATGCGGAAGAAAATGAGAGAATAGACCGAACATACCAACGAAAATAATACTAATCGTAAACTAGAATTTATAGTGTTTTGGAAGAATATCACAACAGCTGACCTCACAAGGTTGAACCGAATACGGCAATCGGTTACATCAATCGGTTACATCTTGTGCGTAACCGGACGGAGCAAATCACACAATAAAAGTATCGTACGTTAGACAATTAAAAGAAACATCTACGAGACCTTTTCCTTTAAGAGATAATAGCATTTACAAATAACGTCAAAAAAAGACGTTGCATGACTTATTTTAAAACCATGTAACTTGATTCCATTATTCCTGATAAATGAAACCACTGACGTGTCAGATAAATAATAAACAATATTCGTAGGGAATTGTACGCGATGTATGTTCCACTGTATATTATCATGTGCATTTATTTGTTCTGGTATCATGTTCACATTGTTAATGTTAAATGTGCAACCGAATGAAACTCACCTGCAGCTAGAAGATAAGGGGGGGAAGTAGTACCTGTCATATTACTTCGGTAAATAAAATAGTCTCGCAGCATAAAAGTAAACATTCATATTTTCATACAGAATATAGGTTAGATTCAACTTTCCGTGCTATTTAATCGCGTGGGTTGATCTAGTATATGTTTATTGACGTTACCATTTAAGTAAAACTTATGTAATAAATTTTAATCACTTCAATATCAGAATTCACATTGACAGAATACCTTCATATTCACTTCTCTACCTGTGGTGCGTCACTATCGTAACATTTCCGCTACACGCTCGCGACCGAAGGAATCACACCTTTGTAATCTCTTGTGTCTCAGAACTAGAGAAGTTTCAATTCAAATAATTTTTTGTTCTTTTTATTTTAAACTTCCTACGATGAATTCTTTTGCGTATTTTGATGAAAACAGTTGCAAAAAAGAAGTATTACTTTTTTAAACATTCAAACAAAGTTTGTCTTGTTATAAAATTAAGTTATTTGTCCTTTATTTTTTAAAAATTTGTTGAATTATTTAAATTTATGTGATCAATTTATTAACAAATAGTAAATATTTTTCATTCGAGCAAGGTAAACATATTACAACATAAAAATTTCGGTGGGGGGCCGGGTCCACGGAGTTTATTCGTGTCTGAACTAAAATTAACGATTTGTTGGACAATCATTTTTTACTTCTTCCTTTCGTAAAAATACAGAGAACTTCTTTGTTATTTATTAAGAAAAAGTAATTTCAACATAAAATACATTAAGAATTTTGCTCACACTATCTTAATACTGACATTTTAAGAAAAAAATGTATACAAGGGACATAATAATCGTATAAACTCAATGTTCCTTACCTATCTTTGGCGAACTATTGCATAATAGTGACTGTTATTTACAGCTATTTCAAAATGTAACTAATGACCTTCAGTATCATAATAAAAAATTAGTGAAATCAAAAGTTCCCAAATTGCGGAATGCCAACACATCATGTATCTTTACTACAATATGTAATCAAATCTTTGTTGCACGAGTAATAGAAACCTATGAACATATTTAACTTTCGGTAAAATTATAATGAAAAAAATTATAACAGTAAGTTTATAATAGTAGAGAAAAAATTCGAAAATTCTGAAATTCGAATCTAAAATAATCTAAAACTCGAATATTATTACGAATTATTAATTATTACGAATTAAATTGAATAATTTTTTATGAATTATTTTATTTATGATTATGAATGTTATTATTTTTAATGGTGTACGGGAAAAATGATAAATGGGAATATATGGAAAGAGAATAACAAGTAGAGTAACACTAGTATACAAATATTCCGAAGAAACATGTACACAAACAACAATTGAAATGATAATTTATAATACTCCACATCGACCGAACACGTAGAACAATTTCATTTTTTCGTTGGCATTTTCGAGGAAATCCTGCATTTTAGATATTGTCGAATGCAATTTTATTGCGCATCAACAAGACAAAGGTAACACGGAACATAAAACGAATATTGCATGGAAGGGGAAGGGAGTCCGTGGAAGTGCGCGTGATCCGAAGGTGTGACCTTCGAGTGTCGTCGATGTGCGTCGGAGGTTCCAGTCAACACCGTCGCAAGTGGAGGGGGATGTCTTGCTTATCTCTTGCTCCACGTCCCACGTGAGCGCAGTTCCAAGTTCATATCACTTGACAGATCGGCCCTCGTATGTCACTCTCATTTACGCCGAGGTGGACTAATTTCTAGTGATATTGGAATATGATTGTATTGAGATTCGGATTGTTCTTTTATCTCTATACCTTTTTCATTCTTTTTTTTTTATAAAGTTAAGATTTCGTGATCAGTTAGTTCAGATCAGCGAGTGTCAGATTTTATTTTTTCTTCATTCAGAATTTATTTTTTTCTTGTTCTATTGAAAAATTTGTATAATCTATATCTGGATGTTCTCATCCCTCTTATCTCTACCACCGATATAGTTCCTGCATCATAAAGAAATAACATCGCATCTTCAATCTTGAAAAACTGTTTGTTCAACTCCTTAACATTCGTGATTTAAACTCTGGGGGATAACTATAACCAAATAATGTAATTGTTAATTTACTATTTACTATATACAAGTTCAGTGTATATAATTTTAATTGACAAAAACTAGAACGTAAAATAAGAATAAAAGAGCACGCAGTGTTTTGGTCGGTTACTTCCTTGCAACTTTCTGTGCGACGCAGCGCAGTGGGTCTCAAAACCGAAGTGTCATAAAACAGGCGGTGCGAAAGGCAAACAGACGGCGAAGGGACTGAAAGATTCCGAACGGCACGAACGAGAGATAGCTGAGGGTGCGTCAGCAACGCTCGGTCACCCGATATTTGCATAATGATTTCTATTAATACAAATTACGAAATATTTAACAGTTATCATTGGTTTTTATAAATTTGGTACGAGGGTCGTTTGATACAAATATGCGAGTGAAGTATTCTACGAGGTCGAAATAAAAAACTATTTTTTATCCGACCAAATGAAATGTGATATGTCGAAACACGTTGCTGAGATAAGATGCTTCTGAAAGGCAAATAAATTGCATTTCCGAACCTTTGGTTCTGTGGTGAGTCAAGTACAATTGTATATTCTCTAGGTTATTGCTTTTTATTTTTAAGATGAAGCTGCATCGCGCTATAATATATTCTGCTGTGCAATAAATCCGTACCGCCTTATCAAGAATTGATAAGAATAACAAACGACAGAACAAAATGACTTTCTTATTGTTGTTGACGACCATATTTTTAGTCAGTAGGCGACCACAGACACAAAAAAAGATTAAAACTGCTATTATTAGTGGTGTAATAAAGACTGTTTTTGAATTTGATGCGTATTTCTGCTGAAATATGGTTGTCATCAATAATATGAAGAGAGTAGCAGACGCAAGTGGAAAATCCAAATGACTATTCTCTTGAGGATTTGGTCAGGATCAACAAATAAAGTAATTAACTTGCCAACGTTTCAGATATATCCTTTCCATCCTCATCACTCAGACACTCTCTATATTCAGACCTCCATCCACTATTCCTGCACAAGAGGCACATATATTAAACAGTTTTGATACATTTATATGCATGTGGATCTAATGAGTAAGATGTGCGTGTTGTGTAGGTCCGAGAAAACCTCCAGCGAATCCCGATTCGTCCGCCAAAGCGAATTCTACTTGGATCATACACGGTTTAAAGCAGCGTCACCACAGGTAGCGGGCAAGATCTCTAACACAAGGACGCCACGGGTCGCCCTTGAGCTACGGTTGGCAAAGTAATGAGTATTTCATTATTTTAATCATAATATTTAGAATATAATTATTGCTCCAAATAATTTTCCAACTTTCTGGAGGAAGAATATAGAAACGTATGTTAATTAATTGAAACAGTAATAGACACAAAAAAATGTGTATATTTTCAACTTAAGGTTGATTTTCAGTTTATACCAGCCACAACATTTTCTTTAAATTAATATATGAAAATATAAAACCTTTAAGTGTAATAATAAATAATAGTAATAATAATAGTAAACTCGAGGTTATTCGAAATAACTTGTACTTGCACACCGAATAGTTAGTTACTATCAACTACAGAAATAACACAGCAAGTGACAATGTAAAAGATATTTTATACAAAGGAATAACGAGATGTGGAACATAATTGAACTACGACCAGGAAAGCGTGGATTTGATCCTCCGCTCGAACAAACCGGGTCAAAAGGGATTTTCCCTCATCCACTCATGTCATATCTCACCACACACATGACATTTTGGTACTTTCACTTAACCCATCACATGTCTCTACGAATACCAACAACTAAATCGTATGGTTCTACGGAAAGCAGATTTCTATGTCTCAATACAAACACACACAGTATAATTGAATACAGCAATATCACACAATTAATGACGAAGTATTACATTCCACGTTTTCATGAGTATAATGTTGCTCGCTACTTTCGGATGGTCACAGACATGAGCCCAATGACGACTATGAAGCCACCGTCCTATAAACAAATATTTCAACCCAAAGAGATCATAACGCTTGCGTGGAGGAACGGATGAACTAAGACTTAAAGAGCCCAACAACTTTTATCTGTATTTTATTTATTTACTGAAGTCAGTTAATACAGACATCCCAGTCTCGAACAAAGTCATTACCGAGTTAATGTTTATCAGGTTTCTGTTATTCAATAGACCAGTTAAACCCGTTCAATTTAATCGCACGGGAAATTGAATCAAACTAATATTCTGTACGATAATATGAACGTTCATTTTCATTTAGCAACACTATTTTATTTAATATTTTATTTTTATTAAATATGAAACCGAATGAAACTTGCCTACAACTAGCAGACGAGGGAAAGTAGTGACACATGGAGAATAAAATACTACTTTCCTGCATCTGCTACTTGTAGGTAAGTTTCATTCGGTTTCATATTCATTATTAAACAGTGTTAACAGAACATAAGAACTGTTATAAATAGTATATGATAATACACAATGGGTGTTTCCGTAACTTACGTACAATTCCCTACGAATACTGCTTATACCAGCGCCACAGCTGTCAATTATTAAGATTCAAGTAACAAAGTTACATCCTTTTCAAATAAATGAGCGAAGAAGCTTCTTTTCTGGATGTAATTTTTATATGGTTATCCCGGAAAGGAAAAGGTGAATGATGAAACAATATGAAATCGCGGACATATCTTTTAATGCACTTAAGTAGGATAATTAATTTGTGAGATATGCTCCGTCCGGTCACGCAGAAAAGGAACGCAAATTTTCTGTGACACTTGCGTAATAATGTATATGAATACATACGATTTGCCCGCTCCTATACTAGCTATTTCGTATTCTGTGTGTCCAGAGAGCATGCATCGGGGCAGCATCGCCGAGTTTGCGAGTGCTCAGAGACCGAGGGACGTGCTGAACGTGTTCGTGCAGAGCGCGCAGTCGGCGTTGATAACGCACAAAGTGCACAGCGGTGTTCCTCCCTTCTTTTTGCTATTCGTAATAAGCAGGGTTAGAAATTTTAGGTGCAAATTTCATACGAAAAAAACACACAAAACAAGGGACATAAAGGTACTGTTTGGCTCAACTAATTCAAGAAACCATTTTTCTCCTATTCTGGTTTATTGAGAAGCGTACAAGTATCATCACTCATCAGAAAAAGATAGAAATAAGGAAGATAAACGTACTTCAGATCATTACGCACTACTACATTTTTAAAAAGTCTGTTTCTTTTAGATAATAGACAGTCACTATAGGTGCCAAGAGAACAGTAGATGAGAAAGAGGATTTGCCATATAGTCAATTATTTTCCATGGATGCAGATCTGATTTCAGTCGTGTTTTCTTTTTGAAAGAAACACGCAAGTTAACTGCAATATCTATTAGGAGACAATATTTATAGTTACTTAAATATTTGACATTGATTCGAAAACATATATTAATGGAATTTAACTTCCACGTAATACCTCATTTAATGAGAAAATGCTCTTTAAAAGATACTTTGAAAAGTTACAGTAAAACGGGGAAAAAGAGTATTATTAGGTACGGTTGAGGGAAAAATGGAATCAAGGTCCAAAGAAAAGGGGAAAAGGAGCTTTAAAATCCCACATTCCTCATCTGGGACAAAATTTCATTCAGTGGTGTCTTTCTTCGTGAAGAACTTTAATTTACCCTAAAAAAACGCGCTTAAAAATGGTAATAAGGAACCCAGTTCCACATTACACAAACAAACAAACAAACAAACAAACATACATATAGGATGTCCAAGATCACCCAACCAAGCCTTCCAAACTTTAGAAACACAATTTTGCTCAAAATCTTGAAACTGTTTATTTTCTCTCATTTTCCCTATTGAATGGCGATGACTCATTTTACAAAAATAACTAGCGGACAGGGGGAGATACCTCCATAATTTTAAATAAAGACCAAACCATATATAACCACACTTACAGCATATTTTATGTAATATAAAAAAAACGGTAAGCTTTTGTATGAAACGTTTTCCTGTTTTATTGCAAACTTCCTTGCAGTGGAATAAAACATATCTTCTCACAATATCGAACATGAATCCATAACTCTCATAAACGATTTGTTGGATGCTTTTCATGAAATAATTGCATATTATACTATCGAATATACTAAACCACAGT
Source organism: Laupala kohalensis (assembly GCA_002313205.1). Classification (NCBI taxonomy): domain Eukaryota; kingdom Metazoa; phylum Arthropoda; class Insecta; order Orthoptera; family Trigonidiidae; genus Laupala; species Laupala kohalensis. Next base: position 443,160 of record NNCF01126618.1, on the reverse strand, counting down.
TTTCAATATAATTATTTATATTGTAAGTAATACAAAAAAATGAAAAAATAATTTTTCTCAGATTGGATTTCGGTTTTTGCCTTCGTCAGTTACTTAGTATCAGACTCTTTCATCCCCATCTATGAACGACCTTTGTGTTTTTTTTCATTATATTTCAAGTATATATACCATCTAGGTAGACTCTTTAAACCATCTCTGTTCGATCGATTCATAGATCATAATACGTATCTTGGTTAAAAGCTACGCCCTCTTTGGGATTTGGGAAGAACTTTCCTTTAAGTATTGATATAAGTGTGCTGCCACAATAAATGTTAACGTAAAGTGTATATGAAAACAACTTTACCAGTCAAAAATCAAACTGTCAAAAAATTACCAGAAAGTTCGATGCAATGCGAGTGTGTCCAGGCATAATAATTCTATTATTTATTCACGAGTGTCGATGCTAGAATTGGGTTATTTAAGATACCAAAAAGAAATGTTCACCAAAGCGATTATTATCGTACTAAATTTGGATAAAAAAAGTACACGGAAAACGGAAATCATCGCGAAACAAAGCTGCAAACGTAAAGATTCCCTAGACGCAGAAGGATTTGTTTGGTACCATATAAAAGAAGAAACAGTCATCAACGAAACGATCTAACGCGGGAAATTATAAAATGCGTATGAATATTTATCACCATCGTCTTGAAATACATGTTTAATAGTGACCATCGTTATCATTTTTAGAATGCCGTACACCGTAATAAGAATTTCAAACGCGTTTAGAGTGAGGAGTCTCTCAAAGGAATACAGAGAAAATTCAGAAATTGGAGCAAAGGAAAATTTTAATACACCGTGCATTAGATTTTTATTTTACCCTCCATTCTCTTTCTCGCAATAGTTCATCATTTGGCATATGTTTAATCTTCATAAACTCACCTCTACGTAAAAACGCTGGAAGAATCACAACACAAATTTTCTACATTCATGAAGAATTCAGAAGAAAACAGAAAAGATAAACATTTCCTAGTTATATAAATGAGAAAATATAAAAATAATTCTAGAAGTTATATCTATATGTTTTGAAGTTTCTTTATATCGTAGACTGTTTAATAAAATAATGATATAGATGGAAGTAACCTTCAGTTTAATTCAGCAAATTGTGCATGACAAATATAATTTCAATCAGCAAATAGGATTCTAGAAAAACGTCAGAACACATCCGAACCAAATCATTACTTCCAGTATTACTTTGCCAACTAGAAGACATCTGATAAACTCACAACCTTATTGAATGTACGTAATGATTGCGAGTAAAAATAATAAATGATCCATGTAAAAAAGAAGACAATCAACGCAGTCATTTGAATAGTCTCCCATTCAGCGTCTCCTGCCTGCACGACTGGAATGAAAACAACTTACATTCAGTGCTGCATTCACTGAAGAAGTTAACGAGAGCATTTCGCTCCATTGTGTGGCAGCGTTTGGCCGCAAATCGCTGTAATGGCTAACAGCGCGACGGTGAGCTCGACGCGATCTTGTCGAGGGAACTCGTAGAACGCGAAGGAAACTCACGAGGGCGGGGAGCAGGTCAAGGACGAGAAGGGCAATAAACGAGATTGGACACGCCCTCAGCTTCGGTTATGGTGTCGCTTTTATTGTTTTGCATCGATCTCATTAAGATATGTTTATTCACACGCAAATGCTGAAAAAAAAATCTAAAGAAAAACAAAGGTCTTCTTACTCAAATATAAGAATTTTTACTTGAAATATTGGAACGTTTTTAACGTACCGACCACAGGTTCATTTTAGCATTCTGTTAGTAAGTTTCGCATACATGCTAGGAGAATTTATTTATTTATTAAAAAACTTTTGTTTTGGAGGCTAAGTGAAAAATCTGTAGTCATATACAGGGTCTACACATTAAGGTTATGAGGGGTTGTAAGGAGAGGACTAATTATTATCATACATCTGCAACAAGTTTACATAGTCAAATGAATTATCACTAACTTCTATTTGGACAAAGTTAAACATTCGCGTATTGATTACTGTAGCCAAAGAAACTTACCTAAATATGGACTTCAATTCCTTAACACATCTTCACCGGGGTACACACAGATTCTATTAAACGGTGTCTAATGGTTATGCACTAGTGGCTTATACGTAATATATATTATGATCCTTGTCTTTCCGAATCTTTACATACCGGGAAATGACAGAATGTAATAGACTTACTTTCGACGCGAGCCTTAATGTAATGTCTCCTATATAAGCATTATATACAAAATAATCTGTGATAGTAATCTACTGTATATTACAACACAAATCTTTATACAGTTCTAACCTGAGTTCATTAAGTTATTAACTTGAATGTCAGCACGTTATTAACTTTTTACTACAGAACTTACGTTCGTTCACTGCACATACCAAATAAATTCCTTTTTAAATCAACTATATTTCTCCTGCACACTGCATAGCAACCATTTCGTTTCAATACACGCACAGTCCCAGCCACGTCACGTGTACATAATAATGGTCAAGACCAGGGCTGTCCAACTTATCTTAGCCCGCGGGCTATTTTCGATACACTTGCGACCGATCGGGCCGGCATGGGATAGGGGTTGGGCAAAATTTTGCCCCAAGAATATTCATATAACCCAAGAATAGCTAATATTTTTATTTGTAACGCAATATTTTGATTCTCATGAACAAATTTACATTATGTCAAGCTGGTAAATTAAATCGTATATTTCTTTATTTAAAAGGTATTTTATAAATTACTAAAATGCTAAAGTATAAAAAAATGTTTTCATATTGTATGTATGACGGGTTAATTCCGAACGCAATTTTCCATTTTCCCTCACTAGACTTGTCACGCCAAATTTCAATTGACAACATACACGTACAACACTACGTNATGTAAAATGTACGAGTACTATAGCTCGCAGACCATATAAAAAGTTTCGCGGGCCCCTACTTGGACCGTTGGTCTAGTCCCTCCTAATGCAAATGACGTACAACGATTCATGTTATTCCCAAGAATAGTTCAAAAATTCTCATCTGTAATTATTTTAATAGGGGAATCAATGATATGAGTTTGTATTTACAAAAAAAAGAAGCTTTTTCCAGAAAATACTCTAGGAAAGGTGATGGATCAACTAACAGTATACTCTTTGGTATTTTCTAGTTACTCATTCCGAGATATTATCTTTACCAATTTGTTTACAAGGCATTTTTAAATTTGCATAATCTATTTCACTTGAATTGTTCCGATGTATATTACACAAGTTATGAAGAAAGTTCAAAACCTTCGATAATTCAAATATTAACCCTTCATACCACGCGGCGTTCCAAACGAAAATGAAATTACTGGTCAACTCATCAGGAAATGAAAATGTTATGATATACTGGATGGTTGTGTAGAGAAATACGATGACCATCAAGTTTCACACAATCCAAATCCATTTCTGATTACATCTGAGCCTCGTACTTGCATTAACTCCCGTTCTAGTTACATTACTTCTCCATTGCAATGTTCTTCAAAAGCATGCACAGAGCGTACATTGGCACCTCATTGGAGCCCAAGCAATAGACAATGAGCTCAAGGCGTGGTCTTACACGGCGAGGGCGTGGTTCTCTTGAAAAATATATTTCGTTTCACATAATTCACTAAGTCGGTGACTTTGTCGAAGAGTCGACAGTTTTGCAATTACAATAACTTGCAACTATTTCGACCACCATATCTATCCACTCTTTCTTTCATCCTTTTTGTGGGTGCGCTCAAGAGCTATCTTTAGCAAACTAATTCAGCATGCTGTCAACAAAATCTTCAATATTCATTGGTTTCCCTCCCGTATATTCCATTTCTAGTCTTTTCTCAAGTTTTTCCCAATTTATTGTCCATGGGTTTCTCCTTTTATAGGTTTGTCCACGTACATTCTTCCTATAACAAATTCTATTCTGATGTAAATAAATTGTTTTCATGCGGTATAAAAAAATTGAAACAAAAAACAGCTGGAGAATGAAAACTACGGCTCGAGGGTCAAGTCCGGCCCACGAAGGGTTTTTGACCGGTCCGGGGCTGGAACCCGGACAATGTGATAAACACTAAAACATATTCTGGTGACAGGGGTAACAATGTTTGACCCAAAGTGGACAAATATTGTGTTAAAAGTAATATTACACATATAACCAAGAAAGTAAAAAATGACGCGTTAAAAAAACCCTGTGTTAACTCTCGAGGGTATTAATAAAAAAGTTTCGTTTCTTTTTAAATGTTAATTTAATAAATATTTTTAAGATATTTAAATTGTTCGGTAACATTTTTTGCAAAAATAAAAATTGTAGTAATCAAGTATGCTTATCTAAGAAGAAGTGAATGCATTTATTGTATATGGGCCCTTCGTGGGCCGGACTTGACCCTCGGGCCGTACTTTGCATTCTCCTGCTGTTTTTTTTTCAATTTATTTATACCACATGAAAACAATGTATTTACATCAGAATAGAACTTGTTAGAGGAAGAATGTTCGTGGATTATATACACTTGTAATAAGACACAAGTGGTAGCTACTTTCCTTCTTTCTTTTTTTTTTTAGAACTTGCGCTCAGGAGTACGATGTGGTACTCGAAGGTGACAATCGCGTTCAGGTGAAGTGTGCGGGCTTGATCCGGAACTAGAAGCTGTACCAATTTCAAATTCCTCTCCACAATCTAACGTCGATTCCATTTCT
>NNCF01126618.1:424394-434980 GCA_002313205.1 Laupala kohalensis | reverse complement strand
CCGGAGAGTAAATTAGTTTATTGTCCTCCACGTGGTCATACGCAGTTTGTACTGTTTTTTGACAATAAATTTATTATTATTATTATTACTTTGTAATAAATGTCGTTGGCCCATCTGTCAATTAAGATTTTTCAGTTTGGTCTTCACGTTAAAAAGTTTGGACACCACTGACTAAGAGGATTTTAAAAGAAGAAAATCCTATTTAGATATTGTATACACACATTATTGTCTTGATATTTTAAAATATATTTTTTTAGAAGATGTGGTATTTCAGAAGTTAATTTTAGATACAAAAATCCATCACAATATTCAAAGGCTGTCCATTAGATCTCCAACACTTTTCCAATACTTTTATAATAGAAGGTTACCGTCTATGAAACTTCCATTAGCTTCGGACTCAACACATGTTCGCAGCCAGATGATGCGAAAGTCCACACGATAAGCACCCATGAAGTGCACGTCATAATTTTTTTTTTCAGTCACACTATTTCCCGGTTTATCAAAATAGAGAATCTATCAACCTGTGTTCCCGCACCTCGGTTCTTGGTGCGGTTTCCCGGATTACTTAACGGACAGGAAAATGATGGAGCGGTAGCGCGTGGGAGTCGCGTTCCTTTACGAACAATAGCGGCTTTTTTGTGTGAGATTAGTTTGTTCTACTTTGAAAATATCGAAGAATGTACATACTGTTATAAACTATACACACACTTTTTCTACCTAATTAGAACTAATACAGTCTTAACACACTCAATTTTACATTGAGGATGTAGGAAATTGTAGGAAAAATTCAGGAACCGGCAAATGGGTCAATAAAAATCAATTAAACTCGTAAATCTGAAAATCAATATTATCCGAAACATTTTGAAAATCGTAAAATATATAATAGTTAAGTTTATTGATAAATAATTATATAATTTCAATTCTTTATATTACATCGTANAGTAGGCATGCAAACATGTTTATGTATGGGGTCTCCAAAATCTTGTGTGTGTGCGGGGTGGGGGGCAATATTGGAGAACCAACAAATCTCAATTTCTGGGATACTTCGACGAGGGTTCTATCATCCCTTCGTATATCTGTTCAAAACATATTCATTCGAATAAATTGAAATAATTAACACTTACGATGGCTGGTCCGCAATGATTACATCTTAAAACATTTCATGTACCTCGCAATACGATCCGGATTAATACACTAGGAAATTCCATTAACACTGTATACTCTGGATATTAACACTTAAAAATTAGAACGCAAATAATGATAAAGGAAAAATTAACAATAACCAGAACTAGCTCCTCATACCTTTGCGATCACATGTTGGGCGTCATTTTATGAAACCGGAACTACCTCGGTTCTCAAAGCTAATAAATTCACCAATACAAGTAAACCATGTTATTAGTACTAATAATTCCTGAAAAGAAAACATCACAATTTTTCCTTGATGGGAGTCTTCCACTGAACATAATATAATAACATTTTTTCTCCCAAACAATTTTGCAACATATATAACTTCTCATCCTGAACCTTCATTATTTTCCATGATTAAATTCCATTTTTACAACAAATTTGTACACTTTTCCATAAACACAGAGGACAAATTCAGGTAAGCAATAGTACTTGGATGACATGGCGACATTAGTTATCACGTTAGGCATCCCGAACAAGACCTTTTATGTTGCTTGGAGGGTCGAGCCATCGGCTGTCCATAGCGTCTTTGTTTGCCCTTGCGACGATTTCACGGATTTCACATTTTTCTACTTCAGGTTTTCCACTTATGCACTGTGTTACTTAATTACACAACCAATCATGTCACTTTTCAAAGTGTTATTGACGCGGTATAAATTAAAGAAGTATTTATTAGCATGAAGATGTCCAGTCATTACAATTGTTTCGAAACTACACATAAGTGATTAAAAAAATACATAAATGTAGACGAATACAATACACGGATGGGATTAGTTCCAGTAATGTTTTATTACGTTAAATGATTTTAACTTATGATTAAACATAATTTCGAGGTCTGTATTCATTAGAGTTTTTTTCTTTTCTTTGCTGAAACTGCTTTACAAGTTTTTCTCCGTGCAGAAAGGGTATTTTTTACTCAGTCAAGGCGGCTTGGCGGGGAAGGGTATTTCTTGCGTGATATCTTCCTCCGCTCCGTCCTCTTTTGGGATATTGGGCCTTCATATTCTGGATCTTCGTCGTACAAACGTTACACTTCACGCAGTACGTAATATTGTTCAGTTATTAGGGAGTTCTTGCATAACGTACCTGCGAGCTGTCGTATACGCTACTCACATGCAAATTACTTCTGCGCATGCTCAGAAGTTAGTGGTACACTATTGCTCCTAGCGTAGTATGTTACAAGACCCATGTTAGCGTGTGATGTTAATGGTACGCTAGTGAGAGAGGTCACGGCGGATTCTAGTGTGGATTTGATGGTATGTTGATATCTAAGAGGGTATATGAGAGATTTGTTGGTTTTGTGTGTCGAATACAATTTTTAGTATAATATGAGAGGAAGGTACGCTAAGCAAAATGCAGTAACTACACTACAGCTTTCTATGTACGTTACGCGGTTAACATCATCAACGTAACGTATACGCTAGGAAGCGTGTACGTTATACAAAAACTGTCTAATATAACGGTGATAAGACTAACGTGAAAAAATGTCTACATGTTACACAGCTCAAATGCTTCCCGTTACAAGTACGAAAAGTCGTCCAATGAAGCGGTCCTCCCTCAGTGATAACAGCAATTAAACTACGTTCAGACCAACTGCATACTAGTATGGGAGAAGGAATGGATAGCAAAAGTTCGTCAACTTTGGAAAAGAAAATCGATGGGAAATTCCTTCCCAGTGACTTTGAACTGCCTCGGAAACTATGGACTACAATAGACAGAACCACTTACGGCGTTTTGTCCAAGCTGCGAATGTACTAGTGTTCTCTGACAGTGTTTTACACCCCCCCCTCTTCAAAAAAAACTTATGGTTCCAAAATAATTTTCTGACCATTTCTAAGACGGGTAATGGGTATAGAACAGTAGATTTTTGGCTTTCTTTTATCTTTAGAATGTTGTTATTCCTGGGCTATTACTTTTGCCAATAATTAAAAGTATGCAATACAACAACAACAACAACAACAATAATAATAATAATAATAATAATAATAATAATAATAGGGAATTGGTAGGAGGTTTTTAGGTAGTGATGTACTGTGATGTTGTGTATTGTGTTGTATTTTGATTGTAAAAATCTGTACAACATGTAGTAAGAGTAATAGGAAACAGAATAAAATAACATAATCCACGATAACAATTACAATATTCACGATAAAATTGCATGACTTTTTCCCTTAATAATCTCCATAATAACTATCACAACATATGAGATCCTAAAATTCCTCCGACAGAAAAAAATTTTCAATTTTTTTAATAATTGCAAATCTTCTCGTGTCAGATAGGAATCAAGGCAAACGAAGTGCGACTAGTCAATAGGATATAAATAGTGATGTTCTTATAATGCATATTCTAATAACACTAGTGGAAACGTTGATAAAATTAGTGAATCCGTTAGCTATTTGGTTTATCCTGTCATAATACGATTTATACAAGAGTGGCGACGCTAAATCAATTCCATCCCCGCCCGCAAGGTCTATTCCGAGAAGCAAATATTTTGTTTGTGGTCATATAATATAACCAAATTAAGAATTTAATCATTTTTAACAGATCTGAAAGTGGATACCTCGCGCACCTCGTAGACAATTGAAATAAACTTATATTTTTTCCAATATACAATTACTTTAACACAGTCCTTAAATTAGGACCCAAATAGTTACGAAGATATTCAAGAAATCGTAAGATAATATTTTCCTAATATAGAACGAGATTAACAATGATATGACTCTGCATTTTCTTGCGTACTATCTTCAACGTAGAGTAAATATAATTTGTGTTAATATTTAAGTACGTCCAGTTGTAACATTGTTATGTTACTATTCTTTACCCCTGATGAAAGCCTAAAAAAAGGGTCGAAACGTCGGGTCAAGAAAAAATCACAATAAATATTGTGAATTGTCCAAATAAGGTCGTATGATATATTTAACTATAAATGAGCTAATTCTCTGATATTTCATGAAAAACATGCAATGCTAATTAATCATCAGGAATGGAAACAATCAAAGATTTTGAATGCAGTTGGAATTACAAATAACAGCACTGGTGACCTGATTGCAGGGAGAGTGATTAGACATATAAATAGTACCCTACATGACGTTACAAATAGCTTGTAGGGAATCGCGGAGGTGGCGGCGGAGAGCGTCGCGTGGGTCGCGCGTGCGTCGACCGAGAGGGTGGCGTCGAATACAAGCGAGGGACACGTCACGGTGCTGGGCCGGGGACAGGAGGACGAACGGAACACGAGGTAGAGAGGGCAGGTTGAGGGGAGCGACCTTGCCGACGAGACGCCTGCCCGCCGCCGCCGCCGTTGCTAGGCACTCGGGCGACGCGTGGGCGCAACGCTGTGGCACGCGGAAGTCCCCTCGCCCCGCGGCGCCCACCACAATGTGCCGCGCGCGCAGGCACTCTGCCTTCGACCTTACGAAATTCACCCTGCGCCAAGAGAATAACAAAGTTGCTTCTCTCCAAAACAAATGAGTGACGGAATGATAAAATGGGGCAGTTAAGGTAGAATAGCTACTTGGATGACACCGGTGTAGGTCTACATGTTATTTTTTTATTACGAAGGAAAAAAGCTCATGTATTCGAATAAGCTGAAGAGAACCTTGGCAAATAGCTACTTGGATGACACCAATGTAAGCCTACATGTTATTATAAAGGAAAAAAAGCTAATGTATTCGAATAAGTGTAATAGAACCTTGTCGTTTTCAATATAAAATTTGAATAGTCCGTTACACGTAATTTTATGTGAAAGCTTTCGCAGGGTTAAGTATTTCGAAATAACCCAAGCAAGGATCCGAATATCATCAATTTAAATCAATGACATAGTAAACATCCAGATTTACCACGCATAAAGTGAATAATAAAGAAAAAACTCGATATAAGCGGAAACGGGGTCATTGATCACATAAAACATAACAATTAAGGATGGTAAGCAGTTATATCACATAGTTTTCAAAACTTGAATTAAACGGTTGCTCGGGGTATTATCAGAAGGTGTGGGAAATTCAAGTGACGAGCACAATCCTGAGACATTTGAGGTAGTTAATATATTTCCACTTATTTTATTTTTCTATATTAAAACAAGATACCGAAGCAGTACAAATGTTCATTTTTACCAACTTCCCCACACGAAAAATAAAATCCATATTACAAACAAATTGATAATATTTCTGTACAACGTAATATACTTAAATTAAGAAAAGAATGCACATTAATACCATCAGTAATAATGATATAATGTTAATACCTTAAGTGTTATCCCCAATTAAATCAGACACAACTGTATTTGGTGTTACAGTATGATCAAAATCATTTAAAAGAACGAACGTTACCAATCCAAAGGAGTGCATTCATAAAAACACATCGATAATAATTGGTAAAGAGCTGGATATGGATCTTCTTCAAAATGAAAAAGGGTTTTCTGTTTAAAGGGCAATATTTTCTAATTAGATACACAGAAATGAATGGTATGGATCATCAGCTTTTATCTGAGCTATTTTATGCAGTTTCAGCCAAAATTACATCATAAACATTTACTTCGTTTAGAGACTCACAGTCCGTTATCTTCCTCGCCCATTACTCTTAGCCAAATTAACAGAAATATTTTCCATTTTAATTTATCTCAAACCGCATTTAAAAATAGCCAATACGGTCAAGCAACCCATGTTAACTTTGTCTTTGATTCAACCCTCATTTACAGGAAAACAGAATGCTAAAGTAAAGAAGTCTTGATGAAAAGAAATAACTCACTTCATTAACATCCAGCAGACGAAACTTGCCTCATTTTTTTTAAAAGTCTTCCTAGAACATGACTCTCTTGACAAACATTATTTTTAATTAGATAAAAATAAAATATTACGAATAGTCCACAACAATTTTCAAACAATTCGTTAAAACCACTGTTTTTAGAATTACATCGGTATTTCAAATGTATCAAATTAATCGCACCAGCAAAGCCTGTGTAAAAGTAATACCTACATAATAACATTTCTTCAAACTAGATTTTTTCAAACATTTAAACGCACAATCTAAGTTATATTGTATTTTCGTTATTTGCAATACTTTTGACGGAGCGAGAACATTCTTATGATGTTAGTATTGCACATTAGTATTACCAACCAAACGCCAGGAAATGAAAAGACTTGGACCGTCCTTTCTTCAGCTGCTCTCCAAAATGATAAATTCTTTAACTTGTCAACAGCGGCTGCACAAAAAAGGATGGCGAAGGGTATGAATAAAGTACAAAATATTTTCTTCTCAGAAATTTATAGTGAATTCTGGTTTTGTCAACCAACAAAAAAATAATAATAACAACTATGTTATTACGTATACCTACCAAATACGGATACAAAACCACAACAAAAACAAGTATGTAATTTTATTCCTTGATGTTAATGCGACGCATTTTACAGATATCGAATAGAGTCATTGTATAATGCAGTAATACCATGAAATACTTTAGCTAATACCATGAAATCAATTTAAATCCATGGTCTTTCGTGTAGTAAGCTTAATATTTACTCTGGGATAGATTTTTCAACTTTGGATGAATATTTATTATTATTATTATTACTATTATTAATTATTATTATTATTTGGTTTTATCATTTTGGTAGTAATGAGAAATGACTGGAACCTACTTGTAACCGATTGTACATTTTATATAAGAGTGCGTACAGATTAAATTGAACTCCCTGCAAGTTCTAGTAATTTTGAGTCAAGTATTTTTGAATCTACCATCAATTAGCAAATTTAGGATAGTCTCATACGCCATGGTAAATTATCCTAGTCTTTACTTCAATTTCACATATATAATAATATTAGCAAACCATAAATCAACCATTAAGCTTAAAGCAAAACATGTACCAACTCGGTATCTGCAGTCAAGGGTTTGAGCTTAAATTAATGAAAATCAAGAGCAAAACGGTAAATATCGCACAACTGTATCCTCAGTAATGAATTCTACAATAATTTGTCATTTGTCGATAAAAAAAGTTACCAACACCATATATAAATAATTGCTGTATTGTAATAACGTAAAATAATTTTCATCGACAATCTCAGGTATTTCTGATTGGATACACCATTAATGGGTTTCTTACTTATTTAGGGAGCGTTACTTATGAAGTGCCAAGTAAATAGATTAGAAATTAAAGAGAGGGAGAAAATGGAGTACTAACATAATGACCAACAGTTAAAGGAAGTGCTCAATTAAAACACTGAAAGTAGGTTAACTAACATATAACGATATACTGAGAGAAATACTGTAAAATGGTAATTTTCAAGAAATAGACAAATGTAAATGTACATAAAAGAAGGAAATTCTTGTGATCGACTCCATACTTTCAACTCGAAAACATGATTTCATGTTGACGACTGAATACATTAACATTTCAGGTAATAATTGCAGGGAAAACTCTGAGAAAGATGTGTTAACTATTCATAAGCTACATCTATTATGTGTGCAGGTTGTATTTGTGTGCAGTGCTTTCTTAGATTTTCATATCGTATTATGGCGGAACTTTCCATGTCGCTACTAACATTAGTAGAAACTTAGCATAATTATTACATAGCCTGTTTCTGATATTTTGTCACTTCTTATCCTATTTACAGCGTTACCATCTTTCTACGATGTCGAACATACTTCATCTTAATTTTCTATTCATCTCATAGGCTAGCATCCCCAATAGAGCACCTTGATTACGAACACAATAAAATGATCACACTGTGTCAAAGGACCGCCAATAATCACAATCGTCTATTCGAACTCATTTGCGCTCTCTGAATGGCTACTACCCCCGACTAGGGGTCAGAGACGATTTGGGTGCTGCGCCCTTGCTAAGCTCCAAGCAAAGTAGTTTTACGATTACTTTATATCTGCTTTGTCGAAAATCACATCAAAACTCATTGAATTGACCAGATTAAATGTCTTCGTAATTAAGATACCACAAACGAACGCTTTCTTTACGGTCAAATTTTTTCGCATTTGCAAGTGGTATGTAAAATTAAAATTTTCATCTTTTTGATATTTCATCGTCCATCACACACTTAAATGAATTTATGTAACAAGCTTGAAGTGTTTAACACAGAGAAGTGGAGTATATTTCTAATAAAGTAACACACTGAAGCTTATATGCTACAGGGTTGAAAGTAATTTTCTACAAAATCTTAGGGAAGATATTTTTAAGAGAAAGGTACATTTACCTAGAACCACATATTTGTTTGACGACTTCCTTGAATACTAGAAATATGTTTTATTACACGTTTTAGAAGAAGGGAATTGCGACAGTATATCCAAGAAAAACGCATCAGTATGAAAAAAAGAGTTTTCCGATCAAGTACAGGAATCATCTGCAACAAATCCCAATCGTTCTCGTCACTCCATGACAGGAAGAAATAATGCATTTTTTATGTCACCACTGTTAATGGCACCTTTCCACGCAGACGAAGATAGATATACTTTAGCATTCCTTATAAATCTCTTATTTCTACGCCTCGGTTGTCAGCTCCTGCACTTCGGCAAAGTTGAGGAACGACTATCCCGCATCCGATTCTCACGTGAAATAGTTGTTCATTCGGAAAACTGAGTCGCTGACTAGCTTGAACAAAACCTGCTTTTTTCCACGTGTTGTAAAGGCACCGTCTACCAGTTACTGATAATCATTCTACTATCTAAGATATTGAAATTACATAGATATATATTGATGGGTGTAAACTTCTGATACGTCAATCAATTGTGCTCCGAAGATTATAGAATATAGAATTAAAAGAAATAATGAAGAGAAGATATTCCAATATTTATGTTACTTCAATAGTTATCTCAAAAAATAAAAATTAAAGGACAATGACATGTGCATTTGTGGACGAGACAGTGAAACGTTAGACCATGTGCTTTACAACTGTGAAATAAATGTGGAACGAGGATGGATTGGAGGCTTGTTAACTTGATACCTGACAATTGGAAAAATTATACAGGAGATAAAACTACTTATGAAATTATGGAAGAATACGCAAATAGAATATTGAGTATAGGGAGAGCAATTAAAATAAAAATGGACAAACAGACAGCAGATGTACCTTTCTTGTGATAGGGACGACGGAAAAAAGGATAGAATGGTACAAGAAATTCTTCTTGAATGTTATACTGATATTCTTACAAGTAAAATAAGCGAAACAGCAAATAGGTTATACAACAATTCAAACATTCAGAGAAAATTTTTTTTTTTTGACTTTCCTATTCATAAAACAATTTTTTTCCGATACACATTCTGCAGCTCCTCGGAAGAAGTGCGGCAATAGCTCCTCAGACAAGGTAATAAACGGTACTAGAACAGAAGTCACGAAAGTTTTTCGGTGGAGGCCAAGACTTCTTCCCTCTACTTTATTTATGTTAACTTTAAAGTTGTGTTGAAAATATTTTAAATGTTTACTTCATGGAGTTCTTCTGTATGTTTAAAAGCGAAACGCCACTCACGTACTGACTGACGAGTTACGAAATCGCAGAAACTACAAAGCCTACAAACTTAAAATTTGGCAAGTAGATTCCTTTTAGGGTGTAGACGTCCGCTAAGAAAGAATTTTACGAAACTCCGTCCCTAAGAGGGTGAAATGAGGATTGCTTTTTTAAGTATGTTTCCTACCATAACCCTCACTGCAGCAATTTCAACCAAACTTTATACACAGATGACTGTCTATCTTACAAGAAGCACCTTGGGGGTAAGACATCCCTGGCAACCCTTGGGATGGAGTGGGAAAAGAGTGACGTGTAAAAATAATGAAAAAATCCTATAACATATTTGAAATCATAGTTACCGGTGCCGTTGAGATGCATAGGGGCGCCCCCAACGTTTCTTAAGATCACAATTAGTCCTAATTGGAGACATTAAACCCCTAACATCTTTGGGGCAGATAAAATTATCAAAAACGTCCGATATTTGTGTTGAATACATTCGTTTTCCGGTCGCAGAGGAGAAGTTTCAAACTCTCAATGCAGTCCACGCGAACCCCCATGAGGGATTATACTCCGTTTGATTAATGGACGAACTGTAAAAATAATTGCAAATGACTTATATTAGTGTTGAGATCATAGTTTTCGGGGCCACTGAAATTAATAGTGACATTTTCGAAGACCCCAAAGTCCAAAATCAGACTATATATACCTTTTACATCCCAAGGGTAGGGGATGCTATGCATAAATTGTCGGAAATGATAGATATCCGAATTCAGAATTTTTGGTGTCGCTGAGATGAATGGTGTCACTTCAAGAGACAGAATTAACGTGAGAAAACTGCGGGTACTCAGCTAGTTAGTTAATAAAAACAAATTAACAATATTTTAAATAGATAAATTACAATATAAAAAAATAAGGGTAGCCGCTCCCTTCTCCGAACCAACCACTTTGTCTA
>NNCF01126618.1:362497-416602 GCA_002313205.1 Laupala kohalensis | reverse complement strand
TACGATTTTGCCATCGTTTAGTAAAGAAACATTTTCTTCGCGATTTTCAGAAGTTGACGTGTAATTGTTAACAATATTCCACATGGACTTCATCCGGTTGTTCGATTTTAGTATATGCCTGTCGTTTTCCATTACTTTAGCTGCATAGACTACTTTTCGGAGAATAGTCTTGTATTTACGAAAATAATTATGAAATTCGGGTGGTTGGTTATAGTGTTTTTAAAGATAATATAAACGGCGTTTGTTTTTTGAAGAAATCCTTATCCCTTGGGTGATCCACCTATTGTATTTCTTTGTGTTAATTAACTTGCGTTTTATGGGATGTAGTTGTAATGTTTTAGGAATATTGAGATAAATACATTGAATTTGTCGTCGGTGTTTTGGCAATTGTAAACATCTTTCCATGTTTCTTCGTGCAAATAATTTATAAATGTGGATTTATTTATGTCATTAAACTCTCTTGTAAATTTGTAAAGGATTTTAAGCGGTTTTAGTTTATTATTAATAGTCAATACTTGAGCAAGGTGATCACTGTATCCGGCGATAAACACTTCAGAGAGATACGAGATTCCATTGTTGACTATAATTTGATCTAGCAATGTTTGAGATGAGCCGGAGAGGCGAGTGGGGTCGTTTATCGTAGTAATAAGGTTGAAGCAGTCGATAAGATTCTTGAATCGATTAACTGGTGAATGTGCAGAGTCGGATGTACTCAGGATATCGATGTTGAAATGCCACATATAACGATAGATTTAGTAGATTTATGTGTGATATGTTTTAAAACAATTTTTGCTGTTTCCCAGACGGTCTCAGGTGTAAACCGTGCTGGGTAAAGTCCTTGGCAGTTAGGTGTGGTTGCAAATAAGAAAATGTGATTTTTGTGTCTGCCAGGTGATGTTTTAGGTAGATTAAACGTTTATTCAATTATGATCCGCTTAGACATCGAAAAGGTAATTCGTACAGCGTATTAACGTCTGGCGCTGTTGTACCAAAGAATAAAAGTTTTATCACAACAGGTACACATCGCGCCCCGCACGGATGAAGTCTCTATCCTTGTTATCTCTGGATTGACATCGCACTCTATGACGTGTTCTTGTAATTTTTAAATGAGCGTTCTTTAAGAAAAATAAATTACCGGAGTTTAAAAAAACGACATTCTGTTGCGTCTGTGAAATGTTAACTCGCAGTCGTCCGCAATCGATTCATCATATCTTTCGCCATATAAACACTTCATTGCATCGCTTTGAAACTCCCTTCACTTCGGCGCATCGCGAGCAGTGTAAACTTGGCCTAAGTGGATGCCTACGTAACTCATAAAAACCAAAACGTAAAACAAGATAATAGCTCTCACGATAATTTCTAGAAATTGTTCAGATACGACAAAGCCCTTCGCATACAGATAGAAAAAGAGTGTTGGCTCATTTCTATGACGTTGGATTATAGCTAAATAATGATAGACTTATATCAGGGAGGCGGTATAATGATCTAGCGGTAAAGCATCTGTTGTAGGTTGGATAATTAAGTTCATAAGAATGGTCGTCAAACGTAGCCATGTGGTAATCGAACAACCTACTTTTGATAAGTAAGGTAGCGCGATACACTACGAACGCCCAAGGGTTGGGTATTCCGGAATGGCAAGACGAAACCAGCACGACGTGTTTAAAAAATTAAAGCATTTTTTCTTATTTCATGAATCCCAAGAAATCGCTTATTGTTATGACAATCAGCCATCTGAACAATTTAGTTTCGGACGAAGATTGGTTTCAAACAAGTATTGGTTTGGGTGTGGGTGGACTTTACTCCCTGACTCCACCGTCATCCATATACGTGCCAACACCCCGTTAAAATTGGATGTTTCCAATTTGAGAACGGATGACAAGCTTTTCTCTACTGTAAAAAAAGTAGTATTAGGAAGAATTTTTACCAATCATCTAAGACTACACTCAATAGGTAACTTCTGACATATCAGACCCTTTAAAACTTCCCTCGTCGAATCTTAATCAGTTTCTATCACGGAATCAAATGGTGATGTTGGCTTTTGCGTAGAGTTGACCGGAAAATTCTTTCGAAATGTTGACAAGTGTTTTTTGTGACCCACGTGAGAAACTTTAATGTCTCGTTAAGACAACATTATGTTTTTTTTCTTTTTATTAGTACCACCGAAATTCAAAAGAAAGCTATAAATTGTTTACTTCATTTCCAAATCATAAAGCTGAAAAACGTACTCTCCAATCATTATTGTTATACATATATTCATTTACTAATTGTTCAATGAAACATCAGCTTTGTCACGAATGAAAGAAGGTGGACACTATTCGCACCAACTGATACTGGGTTGGAAGGTAAGGGTTTAGTTCTCATCAATATTGATGCACTGAAAACAATGAAAAATGGAACGGCAGTAAACGGGAGAAACTGTTTTAATTTTCTTCTAGTTAGATAGATAGTCTAGAACGACACGTAATTTTATTTCCAAAAGTTCCAAAATGGAGGCAGGAAATATTCCCAAAGCTCCTATGGATCATAAAACCCTCTGATTTACATCATTCACAAAACGGTCACGGTCAAACACAGGTGTTGGGACTCGCCATGCTAAAGGGAAGTTGCCAGCATATGGTCCCCCCCAGGAGGAAAGATTGTTCACAACAAAACTCCTCCTAGCACCTAATGCAAGAGTTTCACTGGTGGCTAAGGGGTCAGCGTGTTTGCTCACCACCAAGTCACTCAGGGTTCAATTCCTGATAGGACTAGAAAAAAATTGTAGCTTGTCACATTAATGTCTCCGTTCATATAGCTGTGAAAAGCGAACCTTTCTTGCAAATATCCCCTACTACTCCTAGTATCACTAACTCATATTATTACTAACTACTCCTACTAACACTTCCACGAGTGCCAAGTTGTTGGTAAACCCAGCTAACCGGTCCACCTACTAACAATAGTCTACCACCCAACTCCTACCTCACATCGCCCTACGTAGATAAGCTTCAATAGCACGCTATATTTCACATTTACAAATACTATAATAAAAAAAAGATGAGCACAACCTGGTGCAGGCATGACAGCAAACTGTTCTTACAACACGTAAGGTGAACATCTAAATAGAGCCGTCGCGCAAGCTGTAAGAGTCCAGGACCACAATATAACTCTCTAACCTGCACCAACCTCAAATACACGGCTGGGTACTATCGCATCCGTTAGCAGAAATACTACGCCAAAATATATAACAATAAAAAAATACATATTATTCCAGTTTTCAAAACGAACATGATATGGTAATCTAGAAAAAGCAAATGGTATCTATTTTACCTTAAAATGTAACTTTGACCATCTACATTCTCAATAACTCATCTAACAAATAGTAAAATCTTTCCTCCTCCATCGTAAAACAAAAAATATTAGTTAAAATATTAAAGGTTTTTATTAGCTTCAGTCTACTAAACCTACGTTCAGCGGTCAGGAAATTATCAAAAATTAACGTATCGTAAAAAACTTTATAACAAAAATATTTTTCAGCAAGTCCTTGCTGTTTGTTTTCTAAAGAGACATTAAAACGTTTTTGGGATTACTTCGCTTTCTCCTTTTCTTGGTGCATCACAAAACAATACATTATATACAATTCTTATGGTTAATAGTACGTTACAAAATGATAACGGGATAGAACAGAGATCATAAAACAATATCAGTAGGAATGGCCTGATCCTCTTCAGTGCAACATTTATTAACTTGTTCATTTAATCTATTTACCGACAAGAAATATCTTGTGGGTTCGAAATATAAAATCTATATGGATATTGGATTTTATTTATTTGAAGCCATGGTACCCCTCATCTTGCGGCGCCCAGCTCGGTCCACCCACGCGCTGGCTCGTGTCGTAGAGGTTTTGTAACGCTTCAACTATAGTCGGTCCAATAAAAAATATCGGAAAGCGACTGGCAACATCCTACATTCTGTCGCCTCTTCCTCGTTCCAGACGCCCTCATCAAGAGATGCTTCCTGACACATCACCTTTCACTCACACTAAGCATTCTATATTGTTGACAACAGGAGTGTAATCATCTCCTTCCAAAATGAAAGGACAGCAGTTTTGAAAGTAGATTCTTTTTGGTAAAGTTCCTCCTAAAATTTTGAGCAGTATCCAAAATTATACTAATTTTTTTATCTTTTACTACCTCGGTGAAAAACTAGGTGAATTATTATGACCGCCGAGGGTTAAAATGTTAGTGTTTGTGGAAGGTGATGCGTCAAGATGTCTCGGAACGAGAAAGTGGCGAGGAAGAGTGAGGGAGGTAGTCAGCCACCTTCCAATATTTTAGAGAGAGAAGTGGTATAGTTCAATGATTCTTGTGGTGCTCGAATGACTGTATCTACAACTTCAACAAATTTTCCAGAGATATGCTTCATGCTTCAACAAAATCTCTCTCTCTCTCTCTCTCTCTCTCTCTCTATATATATATATATATATATATATATATATATATATATATATATATACGGTCCTTGAGGATGTTGATACATTCTAAGGTAAATGAGGTAGAAGTTTATAAATGTATACTATGATTTTTGTGTGCGCATTTCAGAAATGCTAGAGGGAATTTAAAAAAATGGATCTTGGAAGTCTTGTTTGTGTTCCATTACTCTGTCACTTAGAACATGAAACACACAATGATGTCCTTGGTTGTAGAAGTACACTAGGCGACTTGGCTCAAAGCCACAGAATGTTTTGTTGTGAGCCAAGATAAACTACGTTGCAGTACTGAGGGGGTTAAACTCCCTGCCAAAATTTCGAAAAAAATCATGGTTCCGTGTTTTAAATATCAATACATAATAAAGGGAATCTCAGAAAAAAGAAATTACTGACAAATTGTTTTAAAAAATTATTAAAAATGGGAAACAGCTTCTGTTACATGTAAATCACATACGTAACTTTTTTGTTTGTCAACGCATAAATAGTAAATTTATGCAATTTCAGAATTTTCATCATTCATAACATCCATATTTTTTTTCATTACTGTGTTCAATAAGATAAATCAAGATTTTATCATTTTGTGTCCCATTATACGTCCCTGACGTTTACACTCACACACTCATCAATCGAGTTATCCAGATTTATCTTTTCTTTGGTAAACATAATGTAAGTATTTTATAATATTTCAAAAAACACAACACCGATCTTACTGGAAAATGAAAACATGTTACATCGCTTTTTAATCCCGAAACACCTCTCTCCTGTGAATTTCTTCGATAGTTAGTGCTCTCCTTGGGAAGAAAAAGAGTGAAAATGTATTTATTCTACTGCTCAATTAAATTTACTTTAAGAAATTGCGAATTACTTTCTTTGGACATCCTAACAGATTACCAGAGAATCGATTGACTAAAGAAATAATAGATTACGTAACCTTGCTTGAAAACTCAACACATTAGCAGATTGAAATAAGAAAGGACCTCAAAACCGGAAACATAAGATCAACCGACATTTTAGAAAGAGACACCTTCAGATACAAAGTGGACAATTGGGAAGTTATACAAGAGTAACCAAATCATAACAGTACAGACCAAAATAGTCGGAGAAACGTAACAAGCTTTCGCGGAAAGAATGAAAGCCTATTGGAACAAAAAGAACTCAAAGAAAAGTTGAATGAGTCATTTGCTTAAAGTTTTCCATTTATTGCGAGAATTCGCTACTAATAATAATTATTATATTCCTCCCTTAATACATTTTCCAAGTCACTTCATTCAGTTCTCACTATAATCTCTAAAATATACGAAGCTGATTAATTCACTCTCGCTCCGACACTTCTTCACTCTAGAGATACTACTTGACACATTACCTTTCACTCATACAAGCATCCTTTACCCCAGGAGGCGGGAATGATTCACCTACTGGGTAATTCTAATAGAAAATTATTTTTTTCTGTTGATAAAAGAAGAAAAAAAAATTTGATTCTGTACAAAATTCTGAGAGAAATGATACCAACAACCACTTTCAAGAAATCGTTGTCCTTTAATTTTGCACGGAGATGATTACACTTCAGTTGCCAACATCAACATAAAATGTTTCTTGATAGAATGATAATTTCATGAATATTTCATTTATTCAAATATATTATATTTTAACTAGCTGATTACCCGGCGTTGCCCGGAATTTTTGTTTACTTGTTTTAGTTACCAACGAACCCACTCGCCGGGAACCGCGCAGGTCGAATTTTCGCTTCCGAGACAAAACACAATTGCGGTAGCGCGGTTGCACTATTTCATTGAAATGCTTTTAAAATCTAAACCATTCGTCCACATTTTACGAATTAAAGTTTTTTAATCTACATTAAATGCACAAAACAAAAACAAATCTATTAAATTTGATGATTGATTTTTACTTCTTAAATATTCTCTTAAATTGAAATATTTTAACAATTCTATTTTTAATAACGTATTTTCGGTAATGTAGGTACACCGTTGTAGATAGACGTATGCTGTCGCGGACTTTTTTGTAGAACTCTTTGAGGCGAACAATGCTGCCGTTCGTAGTTGTGACCCATCTCTAACAGTTTAGGCAGCGTAAGCGAATACACCTCCTTTTTTTCTATTTTCGACATTTATGGTCAAAATCATTTTCTATCTTTCATTTCACGCATTTTTAAAAGAAAAGTTATGTGCATTCTGGACATTCTACCTTTATCCTTGCCAAATTTAACCACGATTGGTTCAATGGTTTAGTCCTGGTTACGTAGCAAACAGACAAACTCACTTTCGCGTTACGTATTTATATATTAATATGGATTATTCACCTCAATTCAACTCTTTAATTGCAAGTCAAATTCGAGAGCAGAATTTTCCAAATGTAGTAGGTTCGATTTACGGTGATACATATCGGATCGTTGGTCACCGCTGACAGAAATGGGTGAATATAGCAAAACACATACTACGATATAGGTGGACTAAAATAGCAAATTTTGTTTCTTTTAACAAAAGATTTTATCGTATACAATGGTAATTTTACCTCAAAACAAGTAAGGTATATTTTTTAATGCGGCACGTAAACGAACATCATAGCGGTACGCCAATTCTCCTTTACTAATTCAGTGCTATAAAGCTATACGAATAGGTTATAATGCAATGAGCACAAGAAAAGTTAAAGAAACAGTTGTATATATCCGATGTCATAGTCGATAATTAACTACACCACTAAACAGAAAATCGGGAGTATGATTATAAACTTGGAGATGGGAGACTATCAGGTTCCTAAATTGCGTTCAACAGAAAATAATAATGAATACAATATATAGAAATATTAAAATTATAAATTAACCTACAGGTGAAGTATAGGAAATTCCTGATAGACAAGCGGAAGTGGATTATGAAAGAGCTATTTTTTCTGTTAGTGAATCTAATGACAGACACGGCGATGGAACACTGTCTTGTGCAGTATCCTCATAAAAATGCAGAATGAATTACACAACACATTTTTAAAAAATCGTTTAATCACAAGCCTATTACCGGATCGTAATATTAACTGTCGGAATCGTTTTATATTTCTATAAAATACAATTAATATTTATTCTTAACTAGCTGAATTAACCCAGCGTTTTCCGAGAGAACAAAAAACTTACACTTTCGTGTGAGGCGACACAGTGTCTCGACAGATACGACACAAAGCTAGGGAAGTAAAGCTCGTATCTACGAGTATACGAAAAACAAACATTCTTTAAATAAACCAAATGACATTTCCAATATATTCAAACGTCCAGTGGATGCAAGAGGTGCTACGACTTTTGAATCGTCACAACTTGACATACTAATTTAAATTTGTTTTATTTTCAAGTATATTAGTGATTCATTAAGTTTTTTCTTTCTTTTTTTTCAATATGAATTTTGTTTTTATGTTTGATGTCAGTGATTTCTTCTCATTCAATCTAACAATTAATTTCTGCATGTAACTGTAATGTTTCTAGTGGTCGCTGATGACTTGATATGTTGAAAAGCGACCTTAAATAAAGAAAAACAAATAAAGAAAGATTTCCAACCCGATCAAGCATCTATGCAACAATGAATAAAACTGGCGAGTGAGTGAAACGAAACAATGGATTCTTTTGAAATTATTCTAATAAAATATAATTCTTATTAAAATTTCCACTTCAATCGTTTTTATCTATGTTGATTATAAATAACGATGGCTGCAATTTTAACCAATGAAAATTCAAAGTTTCCTCATCAATTTGAACTATGAAAATAAAAAAATCAAATATGCTGAATTTTGGAAAATAGATTTTCATTTTTTTTCTGTATCTTTGATCTATGCGAGTCAAAAATAACCTTCGAATCACTTATACAACCCAACTAGATAGTCAAATCGAACAATATCAACGCAAATTTACCCTTTCGTGCGTTTCATACTTGTTCATCATTTGTTAATTGAATTAACTTGCACCAACAATTCTTACGTTTCCATGAAAAACTAACTTACAGTTGACCTGAGTGCAAACGAAAACGAAACAATGAAAACGAAACAATGGCTTTGTATGTTTCTTTCGCACCATTACAAACGTTTAAAACTATTTTCACCTGATTTGGCGGAGGTCGGTTTTTTTATCGGAAAATTATAGAAAGAATGACCCATATACATAGAAGATATACCTCAAGCAAAGACATTTGTATAGACACGTCACTTCATACCTCGGCAACTATCGTGGAATTGCATGAATTTAGCTCTGTGATATCAGAATTAATTTCAAAATTTAAACAGCTTTATACAATCTAATATGTTGCAGAAGGGAGGATTTTCTGAAGTGATTTCGTTGCAGAAATTGTACCATGATCGGACTAATGGATGGGCGTATATGAGTGAAGGAATCCGAGAACTGGACGTTATGTGATACAATGGGAGCCACGTTGGGTATGTGGAACTATTGATTGTCTTTCCTGGAAACACCATAGCAATATTGGACGTACATTTACAGGTAAAGGTTCATGTTACAATCTTGTTCTATTGCAGCCGAAAATTTGATGTGTGTATCTGTAATAGCTTGTATTAATTGCAAATACTTTGAATATGTGAAATTGCGTCCAATGTCATCAATTCATTACCATGACCAACAAGATATATTTAATAAACAGTAACATATTATCGTACATTTGGGTATAAGCGACATCTCTTGGTGCCGGTACGAACTACTTGTATTCTTCGATATAGTCGGTTGCCAAAGAAAGTGGATACCTATATGATATTTGCATCTTGCTAAACGTGGGTGATTTGAAGTATAATATTTGCCTATTGATGACGGTTTGACGGACTGCGTGTGGCATTTATCTGTCATGACGGATAAGGCAAGTGGGATCGCATCCCCAGGAGAGAGTGGTAGCACAAGCGACTACAGCACGACAAAGGATGAGGAGGAAAGGATAACTACGCGAACTCGGAAGTATGGCAAGAGAGGTGAGGTCAATGGAAAGGGGCACAAAACGAGTGTCAGAGAGATATACGATGCGTTACAATAAATATTAAAGGGGGAGAAATATTTGAAGGGGGGAAAATTAGCAGTGAAACTACAACAACTAAGAGATGGGGTGAAGGAACTATGGCGAGCATTTGTGGCGACTGAGGAGGCAAATAATCTATTGTAGGCTAGGGTGGGAGAGACGGAAAAACTGAATGACGCAAAAGAATATATGATCACATTAGGAAAAAAACTGTAGGGTGCAAATTTAAAACTTATGGGTGATAGACGTGTTAGAGGAAAGAGTAGTGAATGTAATGGATGAGAGGTGGAATACTATAACAAGAAGCTTACAGGATAGGCAGGTAGCATGGGAGGAAAAGATTAGAGGAGATTGAGGACTGTGCAATGGTGGATAGAGTATGTGAGGAACGAGATGAGCAGATTATAGGAGCAGTTAGGGATGTAGGAAAGAATATTATTGATACTCAAGTCAGCACGCATACAGCAAATGTTACGTACTTCTAAATTGTACAACGTGAAACACAGAGAAGGGAATACAAGAATGTATTAATAGTGGAAGTATTGGCAAGAAGGAATGAGTCAGATGTGTCAGTAAAAGAGGCTGTAACTAATATAGTAAAAGAAGGATCGTGTAAACATACGTGGGTTGCGTGAGAGTTTAAATAAAAAATTAATAGTGGTTGGGGAAACAGCGAAGAAGATAGATGAACGGGAAAAGGTACTTGGCAGTGAGGACAGCGTGCGGGTTCAACACCCAAAACTGAGGAAGCCCAGAATGAGAATACACGGGTTCAGAAGTGACGTAGATGAGGGAATGTTAATGGGAAAGATATATGACCANGCAAAATAGTGGAGTTGGGAGCGAAGTATCATAGATATCTGCTCCAAAAAGGACAAGTATATGTGGGAATGGAGAGCTAGAGAGTCACGGATTGTAACACACCGATGCGCTGCTACCAGTGCCATCGTTAAGGGCATACAGCAGATACGTGCTGGCAGAAAGATATTTGCGGGCACTGCTCACACGTGAGTCACAGGTACGAAGCTTACCCTTTAAGACGAAACGAAGCGGTGTGTGTAAATTGTATTCGGAAGGGTTTACAAAGTAGTCACAATGTAACAGATACGTCCATTCCAGAATATATTGCCGCAAAAAAGATCTTAATAAATCATACTGATTATGGAAATTTGAGGGGTTGCAACAGAATCTACAAAGATCACTACTGACGTCAAGGAAAAAACGGCATACTTTGAAAATAACATGATAGATGTAGCGTGCCTTCAAGAGAGTTACCTCGTGAAGACGCTGTTGTCACAATTTAGTGTCGGCTCGGATTGTAGAAGGAGGATGGGCCTCAATAGTGGTATTAAATACAGCATTGGAGGTGTTAATACCACTATACTTCGAGATTTCTGTAGGCCATATATCGCCACATGTAAAATACGCGCACGGAGCGATGACTATGTCTTNAATACCACTATACTTCGAGATTTCTGTAGGCCATATATCGCCACATGTAAAATACGCGCACGGAGCGATGACTATGTCTAGGTTAGTGGGTACATACGGGGCAAGAAAAGATGCAAACAAGAAATAGATTTATTAAGGCGGATAATTTCTACATATACGGTAGAAAAACTGACAATTTGTTTAGATGGGAACGGTCGTTCTTCGTTGTGGGCGATATAAAGATGAACAGTAATGGCACGATGATTGAAGACATGGTGTATACTTATGGACTTGGGATTGAAAACATGAAAGGGGATATAACATTTGTGGGAAGCAGGGGACGATCGATCATTGACTTGACAATGACGTCAAACGCAACAGAGGGATATATACAGGACTGGCGTACGGACAGAGGAATAGCTTCTGATCATAGAGGTATACTTTTTGTTATTTGGCGGAGACATGACCAGAAAGAATTAGCAATACAAAGGAACATGCGCAAAATAAATTTTGATAGTTCCAGAAGAAGTTAACGGAGATACAATGGGGAGACACTGATAATGATATTGAAGAGATTATTGACGCTATACAAGTCCTAATTCTTAAAGCGGCTTCAGAGAGCGCACCAAAGAAAAGGACGCAAAGTAAGACGGTATGCTTGTGGTGGAAAGAAGAATTTGATGGATACAAAAAGCGGACCAAATTACAGCGTGCAAAACGGCGGGGAGTGTCCACAGAAGTAGAGAAGGCAGAATATAAATACGCTCTACGAGATTATAGACGTAGAATAAAAGAACTAAAGTTGGAAACGTGAGAACATTTTGTGACCAACGGCATTCGGAATAGTATTTGGGGATTGCCATATTTAATCGCGCGAGGAAAATTAAAAACGAAACAGGTGTGGAGTATAGTGCGTGGAGAGAGTAACCAAATGATGGGATGGAATGACACTGACGAAAATTTGCTTGAAGCAATGCTACCTAGAGATGGGGAGAGCAGGACGTGGACGCGATTCCCGGTACAAGATGAGGAATATTTCGAGTTGACGGAAGAAGTTGATATGGCAGTGAATGTATTAAGTACAGGTAAAAGTCCACGATATTACAGATTAACTAACGAAATAATCCGAGAATGTTACCAAAAACTGAAGCTGCGAATAATACGGTTTTTCAATGGGTGTTACCGGAACGGGGTTTTCCCACGTCAGTGGAAAATTGCTAAGATTCGTATCTTCCACAAAGTAAAGGGACGAAACTCAGACGACCTAACAGCATATCGCTCTATAAGCTTATTGTCATGCATGGGGAAGTTAATGGAGAAGATTTAATGAAACATGTGACAGAATGAGCGGAGGTCAATGGACACCTCGATGAGAATCAATTTGGTTTCCGGAAAGGGAAATCTACACAAGACGCCTTAAGGACATTAACCAAATGGGTTGACATACGACACTCAAAATTAGGAATGGCAATATACATAGATATTCAAGGAGCTTTTAACGTGGTGCAATGGGATGGAGTCCCAAAGCACATGAGAGAAAAAGGTATAAATACGTTTTTTACAACATTTTGAAGCTATATCGAACAACGGACATCTTATCTGGAAATGGGGAAAGAACGAATATTTTGGGATGCAGATAAGGGATGTCCCCAGGGTTATCATGAGAAAAAGGTCAAGATGGTGTAACTCGAGTTACTGGTAATTCAGACATTTGCTTTTTAAGTAGAATATAGGTTAAATAACGATTTGTTATTTTCCTTACTAGTTTGTTCAGCGATATTAACCACAACGTGGATTTTATGGCAGAACTCAGCAACTGCGGGCGTGAATGTAGATGTCTCAAATGATAAGCTTCTGCAATTAACTCAGACCAGATAAGAGTTTTGTAATCTTTCTCCGACTCTTATCAAACCTTGACCATCAATAAATGGAAATAAGCCAATTAACTTACTACTCTTTGGCAGTTCCTTTGCAGACTTCAATGCCTTTATTTCAATATGAAAGATATGGAATTGAACCTCTCTAACTACTAGTTTTAGCGATTGATTTAACAGTATGGCTGATAAGGGATCTATGTTTTTGGCCTTTTTTGTTATTATAGCTCTTCAATTCTGAATGAATCGGAGGCATTAAGCAATAGTTATAATAAGGAAATGATACTTTGAAAATCGTGCTATCACTTTAATTAAATAAGATTCATTTTCTTTCCTCTCAACGACTTCATTTACAATTGCATGAGAGGGCAGAATACTTTCTGGTAAGGTTACAGAATTCGTTTCATCAGGCATTTTGTCCGTGTCCTGGACATTTTCTCTTCCCAGATTATCAGGGACATGTCACCATAATACTGAACTGTTCAGAGCTGCTACAGACATCTGCCGGGTCAAAAGGTCTGCTGGATTCTCACAACATTTCACATGGGACCACACCACATCTCTAGACAAGATCTGAATTCGATGAGAAACAAAGAGTTCACTTTTTGAATTTTCATGCTTTATCCAGGACAAGACAATGGTACTATCAGTGTAAAGATGAATATTTTTAAAAAGGATGGGCAGATTGATTCTCACCCTGTCGATAAGTTTGACTAGTAGCACTGCTCCACACAACATCAGCTTTGGTATTGTCAAATTTTGAGAGCAGGGGGTCACTCTAGTTTTAGAACACAGTAAGTTGCATGTGTTAGTGCTACCATTCTGAGAAACGATGTAGACGACACAACCACACGCTCTGGGACCTGCGCCAGTGTAACAATGCAAGGAGAATGTGGTTGTACAACAAGGCGGAATAACACAGCGAGGAAAAATCACATCTGAAATAAACTTCAACTCTTCTGACAATTCTTCCCACACTTGCTGAAGCTCCTTTTCGATAGGAATATCCCATGGTAGCATAACCTTCAACAGTCTTGGAATGAACTATTTGAATCGTATAGTTACTGGGCTTAAAAGACCATTTGGATCAAAGATCATACTGACAACACTTAAAATTTTTCTTTTCGTACCTATGGAGGGAAACTGAGGTTCGAGTTTGCCACACACGCTCAATGTGTCATATTTAGGATTCCACTTTAGACCAAGAGTTTTTACGTTGCCTTCGGTCCTTAAAATCAACGGTGATTGCGCTAAGGTTTCTTTAGAAAAACATGAAAGGAACTCTGGGCTATTGCTAGCCCATTTGGTTGGAGGAAATTTACCTTGTGTTAATATGTCATTTATTTGTTGAGCTATACCTACTGCTGATTTGACATAAGGACTTCCGCTCAGTAAATCATCTACCTAGAAATTATTTTTTACAGTTTCACTAGCTCGCGGGTATGTCGATTTGCTCTCCTCTGCCATTTCCCATAAGCACCTTACCGCCCCAAAAGAACTGTTTTTAAAACCATACGTCAATGTATTGAGAGATAGATTTTGGATTCTTTTTACTGGGTCGTCAAGCCAGAAAATGAACTGAAACATTTTGTCAGATGGATTTATATTGATCTGTCTGTACATTTTTCTAACGTCGGCACTGAATGCTATAATATTCACTCTAAATTCCAACAATATGTTCATTAAATTTCGCTAAATCTGCGGACCTCCCATTAAAAGATCATTGATTGCATACCCGGTGGACGAGGGTAAAGAAGCGTCAAAAACAATTCTTAGCGGTGTTGTGGAAGAATTTGTATTTCTCACTGCGAAATGAGAGACTAAATAATGATATTGTTCAAATATCTTATTTCCTACTCTCGCGGCATGTCCTAATTTTATATATTCATCAATGAATACGGTACAATCCTTTTTTAGATCTTCGTCAATGGCAAACAGCTTTTCTAACATTAACAATCTTTTTTTAGCCAAATTATAGGATTTTCCTAGCAATTTCGCTTCCTGACAAAACGGCAATGACAACTGAAAACGCCCATCAGAAAGTCTGACGGTGTTAGTCTTGAAATGCAACTCTGCCGAGTCAACCGATGACTTCTCATCGTTCTGGTTAACACCTTCTAGCTCCAAAAATGATTTTAACTGCTCCTCAAGGACTTTATTTAAATTAGTTTCATCGTACACAGTGAAATGACAAGAATATTCTCCTACCACCTCTGAAGGTATTGATCCAGCAATGATAAACCACAGTTTCATACTGATAAGCGAGGGATAGGATTTGAAATCATATTTTTGTTGAGTAATATTTGAGAAAATACCTCACAATTCAAAAGCATGTCAACTGGACAGGATTTAAAGAACTGAGGGTCTGCTAATTTGACCTTAGTAGGGAAATAATTCAAAGGGAGTTAGCATCGCTGACATACAGGATAGCTGTCGGTCACTGCCTTTTCAATATCAATAGAATATTGTATCACAGTTTCAGCCTGGGCCACATTTTGCTTTTGATTTAAAATTCTTTCTTCTAGATGTAATACGGAATGATGCTTTCTCTTGCAAGAGAGACAAGCTTTAGTTGAACCAGGGTGATCTTTTGTAAGTGGAGGTAGACAATTAAAACAGTAATTGTTATTCCTTACACAGTTTTTTCTCTCCCTTGAAGATAATTTTACAAATTCTGAACATTTGTATAATCTATGAAACCTTTCTGAACATAAGAAGCATTTCTAAGGAAACTTATGGGTCGCTGAATTTACCCCATGTTACACTATCTGCTTCCTTTCACTAATCTCTCTTGGCCCGCGCCTCTCCTGAATGTCTATGTGATTTACTGAGGAATCTGTTGACATTTCCAATAACTTGACACGTTTTTCGAGAAATTTTATCAATAGTCTTATGTCATTCGAACCGGATGGAAATTCCATAAACCAAGTCTTTCTCCTTTCCAAATCCAATTTTTCTAAAAGAATAGTTTGCAGCATATGTTTACTAATCCTGAATCTAATTGCAATGTATTTATCTCATCGATATGGGAGGCAAAGTCTGAGATAAATTTTTTCATTTCATTCAGGCCGTTAGATTTCAAGGCGGACATTTTAATCATTTCTGAACAATGTTTCATTGCTATTTTGTTTACATCATTGTAAGTTTCAATAATTTTTTTCCAGCACAAGGTAAAGTTATGGTAAGATATGTCATAGTTTTCTAATAACCTCAGCGCATTTCCTCTTAGAGATGAAATTAAATAATGCATCCTTTGCACGTCCGTTAAGCCTTATTTCTTACAATTAAATCAGCTGAAAATAAGCTGAAAAACCTTGTCCAATTCTCTAACATGCCAGAGAAAGTCGGTATTGAAATTGGAGCAATTCTGATTAAGCTATTGATNTTAAGCTATTGATTGAAGCACTTTGTTGTGGTACACCTTGAGAATTAACAGCGTTAGTGTTTTTAGAATTATTTATAACTAAGGTGTTATCCTTCGTATTAAGATACAAATCTTCCAATTCAGATAACAGATCTTGGGTTAATATGACATCTGCTTCCTCCATCAGTTTATTTAATTCAACCCAGACTGTTTCTAAATGAGCCAATCTGTTCTCAGCTTGGATCACAGACAGTTCACCCACCTCAATAAAGAATTACAGCTTGGGAAGTGATTCTTAAATATATGATAATTTTAATTTAAGCTTTTCTTTAATTTAGGCATGACGATCTACAACCCGGATGACAATAAAAAATTTAGATACCTTCTATACAAAGAACAATGAATAATGAAATATCAAACTCTCCTCAAACAGCTAGAATTCAATGTATGTTAACCTTGAATGCAGCTTATCAATGGACAGCCAACCTTTTAAACCAGAGTTTGTAGCAGAAAAAATATATTAAGGAGCTTCTTTACCTCATCTATCCTTGAGGCTTGGTTTTAATAATAAAAACATGTAAGAGTAATCAATATTGTACCAACAACAGCCCAACATGACATGGTATTTAAGAAGAATACACGAAGAAGAATTTTCACTTGATAGTTTCACAGAATAATTGTGAATTCAAGAATTATTTAATATTTAGAAAAATTCAAATAGGTTCGACCATATACTCATCTGAAGAACCAGAATCTTCCAAACATCTAAAGGTCCCTGGTTCTATCCCGGGTTTTAAAGGCACCACTGTCTTAACACAAAACACGTTCACCTCTCCAGCACAATGCAAACATCTGCTAACAATTCACCAACAAGAGTAAGAAGAAGAATCAATAAAAAGAACACAACTTATTGTTTGAAGAAGAGTTAATCTGAATGGTGCTCTAAAAAATAGTTTCATTGTCAAGAAACTTTTTATTGGTTTGATCAATAATGCATTGAATTTAATAAGTAAATTCACATTATTCAATAATGCAAATAGTTATCAGTTGTTTCAGTATAGAAAAATAACAAAAACTGAATTTAATAAAGATACAATACGTATTTTAGTCGCCTCCTGGTTCCTCGTGAATGACAGCTGACATTCTGACCACGATCGTCATTTATCTAAAAGTATTTGCCCTACGCATAGGTACCCGGTCATTGGCTCACCCTATCAGTATAAAGATGTAGGACAAGCATATATGTACGATAGCATCCGGTGATGCACTGAATGTTAAGGTGGGTGTTATGCCGATTGATATGGGCATAAAAAAATATATTTTGCGAACAATAATGAGATAAGAAAAGAAAATCGAGGTGGAGGAAAAATTTTGACACCGGATGTGAAAGAATGGAAGGGACAGCTAACGGAAACGTTCTTACAAGCTTGGCAAATTCGGTGGAATGTATCACAGAAGGGACGGCAGTTATATGATTTCATTCAAAATATCCGTTTTGTAGAGAAGAGCAGACGGTGGTTTCAACCAGGGCCAGCTGAGGTAGAATTTTTCACAGGACATGGCGACACAAAAAGTTATTTAAGATTTGGGAATACAGGATGGGATGTGTGATTGTGGATTAGGTGAAGAGACACGAGAGCATGTGTTTTGGGACTGCCAATCTACGGACCAGAACGGGCGCGATATTTACGATTAATGCGGACAGAGGACACAGTGTGTAAGATAGGTCAACAAATGATAGACACAAAAAAGAAGTACGAGATTTTCAAGGATATATTTCAAGTATAAAAGAAATTCGCAATGGATTGAAGATTTAGATACAAAAAATCACGCCCTAGAAACCCTGGTCAAGAGTGAACACCTACAGGTGGAAACAGAGGTGAGTACTACTGTTAAGAAAAAGAAAATATGAAAAAAAAGATTAAAAATGCAGAAGGTAAATTAACGATACAGGAGTGAACCAGATCAAGAAGATTACTGGATCATTCTGCATTTGTAATACAGAAGTAGTCGTGTAATGTCTTTTGATGGGAACATGATGCAAAACAACTTAATATAAATAAATAAATAAATATGGAAAATTATTCCCAACTTTCTATGTTTATGCTTCTGGTACTTTGAGTTATATTTATTACCTTTTTATCGACGTTGTCGACTATTTGAAAAGCAACAGAATAAATTATAGCCTGGCCTTGTTTAAATGTGTGATAATTAAAGAAGAAAAAGAAGTGGAAAAACCGGTCGTTACAGACTGCACGAAGGACCCTGAAGACACGAAACTGTCACTTTTGAAGACGGTTAAATGAAACAACTCAATATAGAGCAATACGAATTGCACGTATACAACAAGGTTAAGATTTTGAAAATAAAAAAAGTACTACCTCGATGCATTATTCGATTGCAGAAATGTTTTCGAAAATACTACTACCACAAACTACACGTAGCATAAAATACCCATCATCAGGTTAGAGGTTGTTCATGTACTAAACGAGTAGATATAGGGCCAATGTAGATTTCCCCAAGAGCAAACCTCCGAGATAGAACGAGATTGCTACGATATAATACACGAGAACGCGAATAATGGTAGGCTTTCCTGAGAAATTATTTCTTCAAATTAAACTCTTATTTTCGTAAGTAGGAACATTGTTCTGAGCAGACCCCTGTGCTGTGGAGTCTGAGCCGGTCAGTCGGTGATAAATGAGACAAAGATGGCGAGGGTGTATTCATAATGAGATTCTGCGTATTTGGTTGCTTCGATTCCAAAAATGTATACAAAACATTCATGAAAACTAATTTAACATAGGGATCTCCTTAACTATTTTTTTAAAGAAAATTCTGGAAGCTAAGTTACAGAAATCGTATTACAATACGTTAAACGATAAGAAAAATACTATCAAGATCTCTATGACGAAGGAAGCAACGCTCAATTCTGAAATCGCTCGAATGGCGTCTTTTGAAAATACATCGTAGTAAGGAATGGCGAAGAATCTCAGTACTGAATACTATTGGGAAGACGGCTAAAGTAAACCAATGGCCAATTGATTAAATGAATATGATATCAAGTACAAGACAAACGTTTACACCAGTAAGTCATGGAAGACTTTGATAGACATTTGTCGTGTCTTCTACTTCAAGATATCGTGTTTTAGTACTTAATTAGACTTCAACCACTCCAAGAACGAAATATAGATACAACGTCATTTTACCCATTACATACGTTTCTAAGTACATTACGACATTAATTGCCAGCAAGACCGTTACGGAATTCATCAAAAACACTCAACTTGATTCATCAAAAACATCAACTTCATCAAAAACACTCAAACAGATTTATAGATAAGGGAATGAAAACATCAATGGCACTCACACATGCCAAGTCTCAGTTGAACGTTGACCGATTAACGGTCCTCCAGTTGAACAAATTTTCGATCGAGGGGTATTCATAGACCACCACCACTTTATTTTACTTTTACAAATGTTCCCCATAGAATCTCAAGAGCACAAAAAATGAGATACTAAACTTCCGATCACAGATTTAAAATAAAAACTCCCACTAAACACACTTCATTGTCAAATTATATCTCAGTAAGTATTGTTATACTAGTATTACAGTGTTTATC
Organism: Laupala kohalensis; assembly: GCA_002313205.1. Classification (NCBI taxonomy): domain Eukaryota; kingdom Metazoa; phylum Arthropoda; class Insecta; order Orthoptera; family Trigonidiidae; genus Laupala; species Laupala kohalensis. The sequence goes on along the minus strand of NNCF01126618.1, from coordinate 396,842 downwards.
GTGTATTCAGAGATATACATTTGCGCAAAAAATTCAGTAATCAAGGTAATTGGTAGTATGAAAATTAGGTAACTTAATGAACTAAAATATTATCACTTTGTGACTACTAGAAACCCCATGTTGAAACTTATGCGAACTGAAATAATATTAAGTCAATATTGTAATATAGACATATTTATTTGAAGAAGTTTTAGTCTATATCGAAAGTTAAGATATTTCTGGATTACAATATTTGAATTGAGGATCACTCAGTCACAGTGTCTTACGTATTGCAATATTTCAATGCTTTTATCAAATTGTTTAGAGAAATGGACATAAAACATTACTTTAACACCTCATGTGTCATTATATTATACATTGAGCAGCAAAAGTTAAGAAACAAAATCATACCCTAAATATATAACAGCGTCACAATAAAAAAAAGCCAAAGGAAAGTTCATCAATGAAAAATAACATGAAAGAAAAATTTCAAACAATTAACAATGGTTAATCATGTTACGTCGAATGAAAATGGGAGACGGGACCGGGATTCGAACCCGGGACCTTGAGCTCTACGCGCTCATGCGCTTACCAACTGCGCCACCCCGTTCGCCTCTCGGGCCCGTCTACCATTCTCATTCAACTTGTGAAACCCAAAGACCTCTGAGGTGGTATCGTAAAGACTAGATTCCTCATCTGAGGCGACTCCCTTAGGAAGTACTTGATTNTTCACCGTAATCTAAGAGATTTCTATGTTTGTGAACCAGAAATGGAAAATAATACCCAAATCAAGTACTTCCTAAGGGAGTCGCCTCAGATGAGGAATCTAGTCTCTACGAGACCACCTCAGAGGTCTTTGGGTTTCACAAGTTGAATGAGAATGGTAGACGGGCCCGAGAGGCGAACGGGATGGCGCAGTTGGTAAGCGCATGAGCGCGTAGAGCTCAAGGTCCCGGGTTCGAATCCCGGTCCCGTCTCCCATTTTCATTCGACGTAACATGATTAATCTGTTACCTGGCGGTGAGGTCCACCGTAATCTAAGAAATTAACAATGGATTAAATTAATCAAATAGCAGCGAGAGAGATCTGTCAGTCGAAAATTTTAGATTAAAACTTTATTATTACTTCATGATCCACGAATGCAGCACATCTAAAATATCGAGCGCTTGTACCATACACTCTAGAGATGCGAAATTTTGTTCACCAGAAGGAACGAGTCGTTCACCGTTCACTCCCTCTCTGGAATCGTTCACTCAATGACGTTCATCGTTCACATGTTTTCCCGCTCTTGTAAGCGAATTGCGCGGGGAGGGGGGGAAATTACGAATTTCACATTCTCGCGCCATATAATATATTAATACCAGAATATGAGACATAATTTTGAAGTAGTTAATAAAGGTATATATCAGAACTATGTAAAGAAAGGGAAATTGGAGATGTTACGTATCCCACATTCTTGTGCCATATACATACAAGAATAAAACGAATTGATTTGAGATCACATAATTTTTGAGTGATTGTTTTATATCTTTTTATTCCTTGGGTACAACAGTTAAACGATTTGTGTCAAAGATGCCACTTTGCTTCTGGACCACAGTACGAATTTCCCTACCCAGTGAAGTGTGTTGGTACTAGCAATAGAGCACAGTGACACGAAGGAACCATTGGACTGTGTCGGACTCGTGAACGCCGTAGGGAGTAGGAACGACGGTCGGACTCGTGAACGGCGTTCGGAGTAGGAACGATGGTGGAGGAGGATTTTTACGTTCTGAAAGATCAGTTCTCCACGAATTATGTCAACTATTAATGGTTATATTGGAAGATTGTGTGGATAATGTGCGTAAAGTACAATAGTGCTGGATTATCTATTCGATATAAAACAATATATACTGATCATTTTCTAAAAAATAATGAAAAAATCACAGAATTCAGAAACTGTGTTTATGAAAAACTTTTGATTGATTTATTGAATCCAGTATTGTTGAATATATCATATGACCTTTAGAGGGGCTGAACACAATATTTGTTGTGACAGTTTTTCAGTTGCCAGCGTAAAAGTGTTTTGGTTTTTCATATTCCAATATGTTACCGTTATTTCGTATTTTGTTTTTACGTTGCTGTTTACTATTTTAAATTCTGATGTAATCAAAAAAAGAGACTTGGCTATTATTAAACAGATATATTTTCTACGATATCACTCAATTTTCTGGAATAACTAAATATAGCGAAAAATTTTAATATTTAGATGAACAAAGAACGACCGTTCACCAAAAGGAACGGTTGGGGTGAACGATTCACTGAAAGAACTCGTTCCATTGGAATCGTTCGTTCACGAATGACACATCTCTAATACACTCGCAACATACATGCAAATGAATATCTGCGAATTATAAAACGACGTTAAATTGTATTGTAGTCACAATGTAATCAAAGAGGAGACAAAGTAAAAAAGAAAAAAAAAAGAATCGCTTCAACCAAGAGTCATAGATCGCCATTATATAACAGTAATAATTTTCCCTCTCTTAAAAAGTATGTAGTAGAATCTTTACCGATCCTGATTAGTTGGCTATCCCAACTTAACAAAGTATGATTATAAGTTTCACAGAGTAACACTCACTAGTTAATTTATAATAGACGCAGAGTATGAAGCTTTCAGAGCCAGACGCTGGAGTCAGTTGGTCATGGGCTCTTGCCAAAGAAAGAAAGAGAGAGAGCATAACCTGTACTGGAATAGTACCCGCTGCTTAGGCGAGCAAAATAGTATCGCGAGGTCGCCATGAGAAACGCACAAAACGAAGACGAAGTTATGCAGCGAGCCTTGGACTGGTTGCAAGTGGCAGAATGACGGCTAAGGAGATGTTGGTGCCGTTTGGAAAGGGCAATTACCCAATAAATACTAGATAAAGAAGAATAAATTCCAGTAAAAATAACATACACAGACCGTTGTTTGGATAGTAAGTAGAAGACCAGAAAAGGAACATATACATCAAACACTCACATAAGACAGTACACATAAAAATAACGCTTCATAGGCAAAGTATTAACACACTGAAAAAGCGCTAGGAAAATAATTATAAACCACACTTATGAAGGCAGTGGTACTTCTCTATAACGGATATTCATGGGACCTTAAAAGTGAGAAGAGGGATAAGAACGGTGGAATGACCCCAGACAGTTTCGAGTTCGCCATTCATATGGCCTCTTTCAGTGAGTTAAAAAAAAGTTTTCAATGGTTTTTAAGTCACCTTTCCAACATTACTAAAATTATGTTCAAAATAATAATTGGTTTTCTTACTTTTTACTTACTGAAACAAAATTTTGCAACTACTTTTATCATTTTCTACGAATTCTAAAACAGAATTCTCCATTAATGAAATGTATAATTGATGCATAATTCTTTAACTAATTTGATAAATAATATTAATTAAAAAGTAAAAAATAGAAAATATACTGAATTTTTCATATTAAATTTATTGAATTTTCCTATTTAAAATACTATAAGAATTGTTTTCTAACATTTATTTCTAACATTTATTGTTGACTTTGAAAATCCGCCTGGGACAATTTCATCATTCTTTTTCCGCTTCCTTTTTACCTGCTATTGAGAAGNATATATATATATATATATATATATATATATATATATATATATATATATATATATATATATATATATATATGACGGAGAGTGAATGTGTCCACCGAAGAGAGATGTCAGCAATTGAGAAGTGTCCGTTAAGGGAATTTTCATAGTAGCAAGGGATTACTGTAAAAAGCTTCAGGCAAGTTTGAAACACGATTACAAGTAGAGATAACGAACGACGTGCATCGATAACGAAAAATCCCTCTAGTATTCCATGTCAGTGTTAGCTGATGAAGTCAATAATAGATAAATCATGTTAAGAGTATTGTTCTTACATACACGGCGATATTGTTACAATTTTCCCCGAAATTATTAACTACACTACAAAATGAAGAAACGGAATTTATCATCAAAATTAATCATATTAACACAAATATGACTTATAAAAAAGAACTTACATTAGTGAAGGTCTATAAATAAGCAGAAGCACTTCCATCAATAGTTTTTATCCATCCATCAATTCATTATACAAATCCATCAATTCATTTTACAAATCCATCAATTCATTTTACAAATCCATCAATTTATTATACAAATGTAATATAGCAAAAACAATATCAACAGCTGGGCGAACTCCGTTTGTTGTGTCTCAGAGGATGCAACGCGATACCTTAGAAATATAGTATCTACTGGAACGCTGACTCTGTGTTGGGTCTGCGAGCTGCCTGCCTGACGCAGTTTTCCCACCACAGTCGGGGCTCGCCCGGTTGGATCTCCATATAACCTAATGCTGGCGGCGCCGTTTTCATTGAAGTTAATAGTTTTTGTTTTACTACAGTGGATTTATTTTAGTGGGACAAAAAACTATTAAAGTTTCAACAATTTATCAAAATCCATGCATTTGAGTGTTAAAACCATATGCATAATATTACAAAAGATGTTCATATTTTATGAGTATATGGTTAAATTAAGATTAATTCTATAATATCTTAAAAAAGTAATATAGATAGAATTCATTAATATATTTCCATGAATTTACAATCAGTATTTAACAATAGAACTGAAAAAAAAAACTACGATAAACCAACCCTAAGTACTATATATTTTGAAATAAAACAAGCTTGTTAAACTTCGGGCGCAAATCAACTTTAGATTTATTGAAAGATAAATTTAAAAAAATGAAAAATTGAAAGATGAAAATAAAGGAAAATTATAACAAAATTAAAAATATAATTAATTGCTCCTAACTATCTGACGTTAGCCAAATATTAAAACAGTTCCTACGCACACGCGCAAGGAGTTCATTAATTGTAATATTTTGCGTTAAATATAATAAATCCATTGCTAAAAATGATAAAATTATTTAAAATGTATCAATTGGATATGATTAACTATATTATACGACTTTATTGGAATGTTCATTACATTTATTTCGATAGTTCTTCAGATCACTAAGTAAAAAGACGGAAGATTTAGAAATGAACGTAAATAGTAGGCTACAATTATCAATTTGATGTGACACTTTTACTGTAGGAAGTATATACTTTTATAGTATTTTTTTTTATGGATTCGCTCTAAGTAATCATACCGGAACTCTTTCAATTTTTCTCTGCCGTTTATATTGTGTCTGAAGAAGAGGTAGAAAATCAGATATTGTAGGGATGGTATCCTTTTTTAAAGATTCCTCCTTCCTCAAAAATGCAATGAGCACTGCAGATTGTTGAACATTGGGAAGGGGTAATACCTTCCCAATGTTTTTTTTCGTATCTATTATCCATTTCTTTTTGGTGTCAGGATCTCGAGGAAACCTTAAAATAAACCTGAATATTAATTACTTTATTTACTGCTTTCAGAATAAAGAAACTTAATTTTTATGTAAAGGACAAACTTTTCGAATAAATCGATCTGTGACATTCGTTTAATAAAACATCAACTATATACTCAAATACAACAATGCAATCATAGGAACTTAAATAGTTGCTTAACATATACTCAAATTTGTATTACTGTTCTGCAAACGTATATTTTTAAAAGATAGTGAATGTTCAACAGATAAGACCAAAGCTCTTGCATACTCCTATCTATGAAGTGATACATCACAATTCTTCACGGAAGAGTTATTGCATTTGTAGGCTACACGCGAGTTGACCATTTTAATTGTTTATAATTGCTGTCTTGATAATGTGAAAGAAAAGAAATATCACTGTGCACAATAGTACTTGCTGTGAATGACTCACGTGTCTGTTGATGCGGCGAGCGACGCAATATGTTAGCAACTTTGCGCAATACCCCCGACTATTACCCGCGATTTTTTATAACAGACCCCTCACTTTGAACTGCTGTAAACGCCACAAAAAATTGTAGAAAAATTTGATTAACACCATTAAATGTCATGTTCTTCTGCTTATACTCAAGTTAAAACATGGTTCTAAGAATGAATATTACTATTTTAAAGGCAAAAATGTTTCAAAAAACGCGAAATTTTTAGTTTCCCCCCATATTTTTTATAAAATAAACTAAGTGTCAAAAATAATTATTATTCAGCGAATGATCCCTGTAGTGTTTGTGACAACATTTCAAAATTTTGATTTGAGTATTAAGTTGAAACAAAGTACAGATTAGCTTCCTGACATGATTACAAACCAAGTAGGTTAAGGTACAAAGTTACGTAACTCAACAGAGAAATTAAAAGTTTTTGCCACAGTGTAGAATCAATCTGCTTTATTCATGAGGAGTGTGCACTCTTGTGACATAACATGTCATCAATAAACTAACAATGCTGAAGCGTGGTGTTGCTGGCAATGATCTGACGGAGAACGGGAATTAATGGAATAACTTTCAAGAAACATTCACACCACACAGGAAATGACAAATTCACAAACGAATACATACAGAAATGGTATCTCTATATGTATTTTCCACGAGTAAACACAGAAGAAAGAAAATGCTCAAAGTAATTTCACACACCAAATAATTTCAAAAATAATCGGTAATAACATGAATCTTGAATTTATTTTGTTGCAAAGAGAACAAACAAACAAAAACAAATTTTGATATCCCCAATAATTAATATTATCGTACGATTAAAAACTGTAAAGCCCAAAAAAGTAAGTAATGTCAAAACAATACTAATTGTACCATCTAAGCTCATTCGCAAATACCACACGGAGTAATTTCAAATGGGTCCTGAACATGTCAATGATATGGAACTCTTCGGTTTGTAAATAAAAATGGCATTACGTATCTCTGGAGCAACAGCGTTGACCTTCAAACTTAAAAACTTTTATTCTCCTCAGTCACGATGTAGTCAACAAGTGGCTAGTTGAAGGCGCGCTCGTGATAACGTTAAGTCGAAGTTCATGGAGCGTAAAGATACTCGGATTGGAGAAGAAGACGGTATTGATCAAAATAATTTGACTAGAGTTGAGGAAGCCATTCAGACATAGAACAAGAAAATTCCAATAATTCGTAACCAGGAATAATCAGTATGTTGAAGCACGAACACTAACTATGCAAGGCATTAGAAAACAAGAAAAGAGATTGTAAGTTTCCATTCCATTTTCGGAAAATTTCAATTATATTTTCAACGAATAAAGGTTTAAACTATGTTTTTATTCTTACAACAATATATTAGTAAGGGAACTTTTTCAAAACAAGGTAGCTTTTATGAAATTAATTTTATGTTTAATATATAAACATCTAAGTAGGTCACATTACGAAACTGCAATGTGTACGAGACATGTTTTTTCAAGCAGAACTAAAAAATTCCGTCATAAACTTACAGGTTTGAAGTCATATTACACGAAAGATACAAAAAATAGATTCTCATAGAAGAATTCTCATAGATTTACGTTAGAATTTAAAACAAGAAAATTATATTTGCGTTCCGTGGGAGTGGATCGTAACTTTCGTGTTGATCTAGTGACTGTTTGTATTGACTAAGGAAGAATCAATAAGACCTCAATCATGGACATCGAATCTTACGACTTACTAGTACAGCACATATCTTTGGGTTTCATTTGAAATTAACTTTATATAAAACAAGCACATATCACTTGCTATAAACGTCTTGCAAACATAAGAAACAGTCAATAAAAACGGTGTAATTAAGCCTTGGATGTGAAGGGATAAACATGGTCTCATTAATATTTACTAAGTAAGAAATTAGGTAGGTAATTATCAACTTAGAAAGTATTTGAATACATGAAAGTGTTTCAAACTGGTAGGGACTAATTTTAAATCATCCAACCAGAATAAATTCTTCTATTTTTTTCAACCATTGGATAAACCGGTTCTTCTAATAATAATAATAAAATTTATTATCAAAAAACAGTACAGACTGCGTATGACCACGTGGAGGACAATAAACTAATTTACTCTCCGGAAGCAAGCAAGGGACCATCCCATCAATTCCGATCAAGGGCCTCTATCAGGACTATTCCGCAATGACACAAGTGAAGAGAGATGGAAAAATTTGCTTATTTTTGTGTATTTATATCATGACAACAATCTTATTGAAAATATTATTGATATTTAATTAAAATAAATAGTACATATTGCATGGGACACGTCTGTTGCGGGGATCAGTATCAGATTGACTCCAGGTAAATAGAAATTCCGCTGTTTACCAAAACAATGTTTGAGAGAGTACGTCTTACGTAGTACGTACATTGGAAGTTTTTTGTTCATTGTAGAAAAGCTATGGATGTTATTACACAGTACGTTTACAATTCGCACTTTTACAACTTACTTGCACAACTGTCCCGTGACTTTAAGAAGCAAATAGTGGGAAGTAGTTTTTCTCCTGAACGAATATGTGAATTATCTCTAGTAACAGAGCNTATATATATATATATATATATATATATATATATATATATATATATATATATATATATATATATATATATATAAGTGATTCGAAAATTGGATATAAAATATTCAGGATAAACAGAATACCGAAGTTCGGAAACTCCATTAAATGCCGGAGTTGCTGAAAGTAAGAAATATTTCGTCTAAATCGCTTTTAGGAAAGAGAAAATGATCTTTAAGGTGTAAGGTTAATGTAATATTTTATTTATTTATTTATTACATGCCTTTCGGCGAGATTCAGGCCATGAGGTCTGCTCTTCCACAGAACCGTGACTTGTGTGAGGGAATTGGGAAGGAGACATGTTGGATTTCCAGGGAACTTATGTCACCGAATCGACATTTGTCTGGATTAGGTGAGGTAACCCCTAGCTGAAAACTTCAAGTTCGGACGAGCAGGGTTTTAATCTTATTCCAGACAGAGCAACTCGAAGCCAAGAAGACGAGGGTGGAAGCAGGTCCTGGGGAAGTGGCGTAACGCATCCCCTGAGATGCATATCACGCGACGGCGCGGCGTCTACGGGACACCGCCCATCGACAGAGCTCTTCCTTGATCGTTGAGGGAGACCCGTATTTACACCCAGTCCGTGCTAACTCTGCATATGTATTTGTAATGCAGAAATGGCAACGTCGCATAGTCTGGGTGTTCGGTGACAGTTCATTCCCCACCTGCAAACGGGTCCTGTTCAGATACCGAAACGTTCCAAAACCCCAAGAAAACAGCGTGGATCGACTGTAGTAGGCGGGGTGGAATAATGCTTTAATAGAAAAATGTATTTAATTCAGTGTCTCAGATACAGAGCGAAGAGCATTCTTTTTTCCGAAACCTACTCTTCTAATGAATTGTGAATAATATGCATCATTTGAATCTTATTTGGAACATACACTGACTCACGCATTCTAATTGTCCTATTAAAATTAGTCTTCAAGATTAGAAGAGACAAAGGGATACCTTTGACAACGCAGCATCACGAAAAATAAAGCACGAAGTACAAGGGAACAGATCGACAAGTGCAGTGGTTCTAGAAATCATATAATATATAATCTCTTTGATGTCACAGCACAGCAATCATACCACACTTGATAGCTTCACTTAATATAGTACATCCAAAATCAATAATTTAAGGTACTTATTGGTTTTACTGTTAGTTTCCGTGAAATCTATAATCTTTGAAGAAGACGCGTTATATGAACTGCGATCACAAAAGAAAGTTCATCGACTGTCCGAAGACTGGTTTGGCGCGTGTCGACGATAAAAAGAGGCAGAGGCTCGTTTTTCAAGTCAAAGAAAATGATGCAACAAGAAGGATCGCATTCAGCGAAATACGAGAGCAAGCGATAAAAGATATATGTGTCATATGAATGAAAAGCTAAATTCCGATTATGCAAACAGAGAAGGATTCGTCTGGAATTACGCCCGGAATCATTCTCACGTTACTCAGTCTGCTACTAATTACTCAATTACTTTGAAGTTCAACAGCAATAACACAAAACATTTCAATTTCCATTTTTGACAACAACATGCAAAGAAAGTAAATTAAATTTAATTACGTCATATCGAATGGTGTCGAAAAGACCTATCACTACATATTACACAATATATAACAACATCTCAATAACGACAAGAAATCTGAAAGAAAATAATTTAACATTAAGAAATTCCTGGAACGAGAATAATATATTTTCCCAATTATTTTGCTCATTAGTGGATTCCTTTCTTCCTGCGGATGTTACAAACTGTTGCTTTATCAAGTATAGCGCGTGTCAAATTACGATTTGAAAACATATTTTTGAAAATAATATTATACTAAAATTTTAAAGAGAAGAAATTTTTGGCATTTATTTCAAGGATCGAGAGCAATAACACTCAAGATCGAATAATGATGGCGACCGAGTTGAACTTCGAAGAAAAGACAATTTATGTTTGTTTGAAAAGGATCAAACCTCCTCTCTGACTTAAATTCATAGGAACAGAGGTGGATTTTGACAGGAATTCGGGGGAGGAGGTGGGGCTCAGCTCCTCCCGCGATATGAAGGAAAAATTACAAATTTGTTCTCTTTTTACAAAAATATAACTTACGTTATGAAGTTTTGCAGAATTGTTAGTTGCTTCATTTGCATCATTTTGCACCAAACTTTCCAATACTATCCATACCTGTAGGCACTAGATGTCTCTGCATTCAAAAATTTCCTGGATTCGCCCCTACTTCGGAGAATATATTTACATTTAACAATAAACATGATAATAGTAACTTCGTCGAAGTAAGACGAGTAAAATAGACATTGGTAAGTTGTTACTATTTTTATTTGCAGGTACCTTTTTGAACTGCTTAGCGGCCATCGTCAGTGTTATACTACGGGTGTAGTGAAATGTAGTTGGCAAGAAAACGTCTTCCCACTTACCAACCACATTTCATTGCATCCAGAGTATATTACGGACGATGGCCGCTATGCAGTCGAAACAGATTTCTGAAAATAGAAATAAAGACAACTTACAAACGCCATTTAGCTGGTCGTAATTTAATAATAAATTAAAAATAATACATAATACCACAAATCACAGATTTATCACAGTCAGAAAACTTCATATTCGCTGTAAAAACGAACGGTCATCGAAACCTGAAGCTCACGATAGTAAAGTCTATACCCAGTGGCGGATCTATGGGGCGGGGGGCTGAGGGGGCTATAGCCCCACTCCCATTGGACCTGAACTCTTAACAGATAAAATTAACAGTTGATAAATGTCATACTTTATAAAAGTTTTACCAGATTAATAATTATTAGCTATAATTGCTATTAATAATATAGTTGTTATTAATAAGACCAGATTAATAAAATTAATAATATAAAATTAATAATACCATATTAATAACTTTAATAATATTAATAATTATTATTATTGTTATTAATAATATCAAATTGTTAATAGTTAGTTATTCATTTGATACATTTTATTTAAAGGTAATATTTATTATATTTGTTTTGTAAAACCATAATTTTGACAAAAAATGCTCCCCGGTTAGCCCCCNTACGGTCTGGATCCGCCACTGTCTACACCTTCCCTGCTCTGGCCCTCAAAAATATTCCAAAACTTTTAGAAGCAGTGTATGCAATCTCATGGTCTTTTCTCTTCATATTTCCTTATCATACATTCTTTTATATCCACATTTCCTTATTTATATTATCCTTCATTTCACAATATAGTATGAAGGTGTCAAATTCGGCTTTCCATTCGGTTTTCTCTGTTTGGAAGAATAATTGAATAAATTGTACTACATTTAGAAGAATGTTTAAAAACATCCTTTGGAATCCGTATCCTGATGAATTGACATGTTACTCAGCGTTGCTTATCTGGATGTTATCTGAATCTCCAACAGGCACTCTTCAAAACAGTCAAAACATTAAGACATAATGATGATGAGTTGTTGGAAAATACTTATCTTGCTGTCGATCTACGTGAGAACTTTATGTTCTACGTCGAAAATAAACAGCGCAAAGAACATGCGCAATATTGGGAACTGGAAGTAATTTTATCAGTTATAGTCCGTCTGAATACTTTATTCAATAAAGCACAAATTCATCATTTTCAGACTATTTGTTAGGTTAACACAGTTTTAAACGCAACGTTTCGACTGTTTACCCAGTCTTCTTCAGGTGAATAAAATATTTTTTTTATAAATTCACAAGAAACAAATATTTCACTTATCATAAATATTTAACAAAATTTCACCTGAAGACTGTGTTCACGGACAAAATGTTGTGTTTTAAACTACATTTTAAAACTATGATGAACCAACAGTCTGAAAATGATGTGTGTTTTATTTAAATTGATCCGGCAAACAATCCATGTTCGATTAAAACAGACATAGTTCTATTCTCCTTCAAAACAGTTCCGGATTACGATGGTGTATTGAACATTTGAGATACGATCGTTTTGGAGAGCAGTAGGCACTTTCTATGCAGCACTCGTGGCAGCTGCCATTTTAGCAAGTGGAACCGATATGTGCTCGTCGCTCACGCGTCAATTGTGGTTACGGCGGGGCGAAGGGGTAATGTAATTACCTGTCGCGACGAAGAGAGACTAAAGTTCTACAAGGCTGTCGATAACGTAGGACAGAAATTAACCACTCATTTCGTAGACGGAACAGGTCAACTTAGAGATGTTTAGAATCTAGACATATTCTGAGTCCTGATACAAAATTATTCATATTTTTTTTATCATACACACACTTATCATACATTAACTCACACCGCCTCAATCCACTAGTCATGCATGGATTGATGAGCATGGAAGAGCGAGTAATTCATTATCAACTCGCTAAAAAACAATAAATTACAAGCATCACCGGAAATAATACGATAGTTGTACCTTATATATCTATATATGGTACATATTGGTTTCTAATACAGTATATACTCATAATCATAGAAAGGATTCATAAATTACGCCACACTATCCTTGAGGACTTTTTACCTCCCTGGCCCTCCGTGTCACGCTTCGTCACGTTATACAAAATCCCTCAACGACACGTCACAAAACGACCTGCCCCCTCCAAACATTAATAGTAATTATCCCCCTCCCATCATAACATAAAAAACAGAAATTAAAGGAGAAAATTTAATCATTTGCGTACTTAAGCGTATTTATAAAGGTCGAAGGTATCCAACGTAGAAAATTATTTAGGGATTACAAGACTTTTGTTTTCACTGTACGAAAATTTGCATCAATTGTGACAAATTTATACTTTTATAATACACCTAAAGTTCACGCTTTCCAACATACCTTCGGCCTCCCTCAATTCAACCACCGCCAAAACGATGCGGACTCAAATACGAAAGTTAGTCATGCACACACTCACATTGGTCTTCTTTAGTTTTGAAATAACTTTAATCAGAGAATACACCATATAAATCAACACAGTCGATTGGTTGTATCTCTTCCCTCAGAGTCGCGCGAATAATCATTCATTCGTATTGCCAGCTTCAAAGCTGTCAGTGTACTCAGATTACACGTGGTACCAAGTTGACACGTCCGTCCGTCAAAAGCACAAAGCACCGAAGGAAGCAGCAGTGGCCCAGCAGACTGTTGCTGTTTCTTTCACAAGGGAAAGAAAAAGAGAAGGAAAAAACAACAACAGAAAACGCACGCGCCATTCGCGAGAAGGTCCCACTTCTCTTCCCTCCCATCCCGCTTCTCCATTCCAAACCCTCTTCACTGGCAGAAGAGTAACAGCACGGGGCACAATAAGGAGACACGATTCGTCCAAGCAAACGAACCCAAACAAGTGGCGACGAAGCTTCCATAACGAGACGGTCACATTAGCAAGCTGTGACTGCTTCGCGGTCTCTCCGTTGCTCCGGAAACGACGGCGGATGGCGGAGCGGACGGACAGAAAGACGGATACAGTGAAAGGCGAATGTTGAACAGCGCGAAAGACGAAGATGACTTACTCAAGATGATCTTTCAGTGAATCATTATCTAAAGGAGGAGTCAGCGGGCAGAGCTTGGTCGGGGTTCAAATCTCGGTGAGAATTTCATACTCATACATTGCAGACGTTCCATCTGCGCGTGTGAGCCAGCTGCTATTAGCCTATCACGGATATTTTCGTGTCTTTTCCACAATCTTATTGGTCGCTACAGGATAAAATAAGTTTAATTCCGTACATGTACCTTTCATGTGGACCATTTTCTACACAAGTGCGAACTAAGTCATCGGTTATTTTTATACCGACAGGAGTCAATGTTTTCAGAAAATTACCCCCGTTACTTTCGTCCAAAAGACGAACGACTCAAAGGCCGTGCGCGCAGATGGAACGTCAGCACGATATCTCAGAACTGACTCCTAGGTCTATTGGCGATGCCACCGCAAAGGTGCGCCGCGGCTTGCGGTCGCGTAAACGATCGTCATACATAATAATAGTAGCATCATCCCTCTTAACCAGACTCGGATCAATCGGTCCTCGGATTAACCGGTCTATCCCGTGAAAGAGTTTTTTTTCTCTCTCTCCAGCGTATAACACTCAAACATCGATTTGACGGGACTTAACTCGAAAGTTCCTGGAAAGTGAAATGGAGTGACGCGACGTTAGGTGTACAAAGTATTTGCGTCGTAGTACTTATTTTGCTCACGTACACTTAAGGACAAAACTTAAAATAATTTAGTAATTGATTTGCATTTTCTTGTGCAATGAAAATACGCATGATGATGCCCATGGTTTCCCCATCCTATTTTATTACGTATTTTATGTTGTCTTATTTATGATTGTGTACGTATGCTTATGAATGTTATGTTATTTCTGCAACCTTCTGTAGGGCCATAGACTGATCGAAGGAAAGTTTCGAACCAATGGTTTTCCTAATAAAAATGTGTTTGTGTTGAGGCAGGCAGTAGGAGGGGGAATGAGTTCGTCAGTTTGATTCACCTCTTGCTTCCGAGAATCAATATGTACAATATGAATCAATACGTGCATATTTCTATTTTTCTATGAATCATTTTTTTCATGTTCGTTTAGCTATGTGTGTTCATACAGTACAATAAAATGAGTTGCAATGTCTCATTTGCTTGAAAACATGATGAAATTACACGCTATTTTTGAACGAAAATAAATTTTTCACGGGAACCTAAGATTAACCGGTCAAATGGATAACCGGCCAGGGTCTCGGTCCCGACCAGACCGGTTAGGAGGGATTCTACTGTATACCGATCGTCATGTACATCTGAAATAATTTTGCATTGTCGTCTAATTTCTTATCTAGAACAATACTTCGCACGATGCCTTATCAGCTCCTACACTTACGTTTAGAAACGACTCGCTCGCTTCCAATTCTCTCTTGAAATAGTTGATCACTCGGAAATTTAAGTCTCTCGCTTGCTTGAACAAAACGTGCCTTTTTCCCTTTGTTTCGAACATGTTACTGTCACATGTCACTGTCGAACTATAATTACTGATAATTCTATCACCGTAGACCGAAAAATATCTAAGAAGTTACTTAATCGTATGCTCACTAGCGCCCAACAGATACGACGTTATTCTCTGGACACGGTATCGTGGTTTTCCAAGGGCTACTATGCACCGGAAGCCACGTGTCAACATCCCTAGCAACTTCATAAAATGAGTACCGAGTCCTTCCCGGAGAAGCGTGATGCTGGCCACATGGCTTCCACTTTGTGCCATTGAACGCAATTTTTATTCCCTGCGAACCCCAAACGACCAGATCTCGCCAATTCGACCGCTCACAATCGGAGAAAGCGATTGGAATGAGGACGGATGTCAATTTACGGGAGAAGCCATTGGTCTCCCCACCCCCCAGTTTCCGTGGTCAAGTTTCCCTGCGCAATGAGTACAAAAATAAATTGTTTTAATATTTCGCAATAAAAACTTTCGTTTGGTACGCGTATTAATCGCATTGGATGATACAATACCATTCATTTTTTATCTTTTACCACGAATCTTTCTCAAATTTACATATCCCCAGACACTACGGATATCTAAGCCTCTCCTAAAATAAAATTCTGGATCCGCCGCTACGGAGGTCTAACACTTAATTGATTCTAGATGTCCTACAACAACATATTCGTTGCGAATTTTATAAGTGTAGCATAAAATTAAACGTATGTGACGAAATTGAACACTAATATGAGACATTAACAAATGACTCTTTTCATATTAAAAAAAATTCAATAGACTTCTTTTAACGTTTAATTACAACGCGGAAAAAGCAAAGTTAAAATTGTAAGTTTTTGCACCTACGATTAGATGCAGCTAAACTCAAAAAGTGCATTCGCTCATAATACACAAATTATTGTTCTCCTTCACCACGAATATGCGAAATAAACTAAAGCAAGAAAATTATTCACGCTAATAATCCTCTTAATTAATCAGTATGTACTTAACATATTCTTGTTTTGATAGTATTGAAAATTTTGACCTAGAGTTTACAATATTTTGGCCTTGAGTGTTCGGTGTGTCAATAGATTTTAATTCCAGAATAGTGTCAAAATAAGAAGAATTTTCAAATCAAAATAAATAAACAAGATAAAAATGAAGTTCAAAAACAAATAACCCTCGCAGAACAACGAATTATATCTCCTTCCGAATCAAAAGTATATTAAATGATTTACTTAAAGTTGTTCCATAGATGTAATTAATTGCCGATTGACACACACTACCCATCTATAGTTCAGTATTCTTCGTAGCGGCACACCCAAGGGAGGTTTCGGATTGGGGAGGGAGAAATTTATTTGCATAAAAATAATTTTTTTATTCAATAAATTAACATAATTTACAAAAAAGTATCTATTAATTTGGATAATTTACATCGTTTTGAGTACATTATGTAAAAATAGTGGATTGGAGACGGTTGAACTAAGAAACTGCTTTGGGGTATACTACAAAAAGTCTGAAAAATTGTTTACATTTGAGAGCTGATAATATATTAAATACATGAACGAATTCCTGGTTTCCTTATCAGAACGGTCCGTTAAAACCGAATCTAGATAGCGCCCTATTCTCCGCATTGGTAGGTCAAATCGTAAAACTGGAGGATTGTTAATGTGTTTATCACAACAACATCACAGTTGGATCAAAAAGTAGACAACGCTCCTCAAGAGAACTCTTCGAAAGACAATCTCAAAATATTCCCGGAAGTCTGGTAATCAGTACGTGCACTTCATCTTTTCTTTCCGTTCTCGCATTTATAAGCAGATCAATGTCTTCGAAACCATTTCCAACACGTGAAGGTTCCACGAGCAGAGGGCGTGGCGCAACCATCTTCGGAGAGGTCAGCATTAACAGCAACTCAGATTCGCCAATAGTAAGTAGGTTCAATCGTTTCAAGAAATTGAAGACTGTATTACGAAATAGGTGGAAAAATGAAATCGTCGTATTTCACTTAAATATTTAAAACTGAAATGACTCACCGGCGTTAACAATCTAGATACCCGGAACTCATTAAGATGAGGACTATAAGTGACGGAAAAATAATTATTCAGAAAAATATGTATTTTGGAAACAACACTTATCAATCTACATTAAAAGCATTTTTAGTTACTAGCAAAGAATGTGCTCTAGTATAAGAGAATATTTCTACAGCTAACTCGATTTGGATCAGAATATATTTCAGTTTTAACGTGTACCATTCATTTCTTGTCATATTGCTATAGGAAACCATAAACAAGAAACTGGGTTAAATTAATAACTTACAACTTACTTGCATCGAGGTATTAGAACTAAAAAGTCATTCATGATCAGAGTTCGAAGAAACTCGTACAGAAAACATGGATACGAAAAGAATAACCGAGATAATGCGCAAAATGTTGAGCTTGGATTCGTAAACGACTAATATTAGCAATTCGTCACTGAACCTATCGATAATGATAAAAATGAGGTTTCGTCTTCCGATTACCCAAAAAATACACTAATCGTAACATTAATATAATCGACAAAAAATAATAATGCTTCTTCCCGGAGGAAATGAAGGGTAAGCGTAATACAAACGCTATTCTATTAAATAATTTTAAATTCCGATTTCAACTGTCACACTTACGGGCGACAAAGAGCATGATGCATTTTGGTTTCTCAAATAGTGAGATCGATGGCTGAGAAAGGGTACAAAATATCTAAAATCTCAAATGATCACAATTTAAAAAACTGATGACTCCACCTTTCAAGAAAGTGGAGTGATTCTGATGGGACCTTGACCCACCGCACGAAAAATGGAAATTTCCACTAGCGAGACCAGAGGCGGATCTAAGAAAGGAACTAAGGGGGCTATAGTCACCCCCCCCCATTGGACCTGAACTTTCAATAGATAATATTGAAATTGATAAATGTATCTTTATCGGTTAATATGTATTTAAACAATTAAGAAATTTTGTCACTATTTAACGAATTGTTAATTATCTATTTGATGATTTGATGGATTATATTAAAATACAACATCGCTATAATATTTATAATAATATTTACAATAATATTTGTACAATTTAGCCCCTCCCCCCTTGATTACGGTCTAGATCCACCATTGAGCGAGACCATTCAACAAGTAAGTTATAAAATTCTCAAAAGATTAAAAATGAGTGAGCTGAATGCCTCAAAATTCATGAACCCTTCCTACTAAAGAAAAATAGACAGAAAAGTGACTTCCCAATATAATTCCTATATTGAAAGATTCGGATGTAATGAACACGAAGCTAATGAAGTCCCTCCAGTTCGATTGCCTGCTCCCATTGACAGATGCAGCGCAGAGGGTCCGACCGGGGGCCCCCACCGCGTGACATTAACTGCCCTTGGAACATATTTTTCAGCGCAAGATTAAAATGATCATAAGTTCAAGGTCCGGTGCACTGTCCGTCGCAGGCGCCGTCGGCACAGTGGCGGGAGGGAGCCCCGCAAGAGGACGTGACGACGGCGGAAGCTGAGAGAGGTCTCGCGACGGCGACACACGGCGACATTCCGGCCCTCCGCTCGCTCGAGCGATGGGAGTGGAATATCTCTGAACAGTTCGAATTACAGAAAATGTAAAGGGGAGGAGCTCTTGAAGCTACTATTATCTTTCAATGCAGCATTTAATATAATTGTCATGTAAATGACGTTATACAGGATGGTCGGTATTTAAAAGGACGTTTTTGTAATTTTGTATTTTATTCTGATACTCTATCTCAATTGACCCATAAACTAGTCTCACATGTTTCAAATTATGTTTCTCATAATAATGATTTCTAGCCTACCTGAGCATAACGATCTACATACATTCCATAAAACATTGTTTGAACCTTACTTGAAATTAATGCTTAATTACTACAATTAATACTGACAATTACGAGAGATTTGAATTATTTTTTCCTGGCTTGAATTAAACATAACATGTAGAAGTAGGGAAAAAAGTCAGAAGGGGGGAAATTCCCTGGCATCCACTCCCCTTTCATTCGAACCCGGAGAAATTGATGGAGGGAATCGATTTGAGAACATATCTTTACCATATACGATGCAAAAATGTTTTTAAAGAATTAAATCCGGTCATCTCTGATTAAGTGGTTCCATACGTAAGAGAAATATTCTATGACTACGTTGTTTTTCAAACAAAGAAACATGTTACACACTTTATAATCTAAATCACATATCAAAATCAACAAAAATCTGAACACATGTAAGTCATAATATGTATTAATCTCATTATTTTGCGTCGAATAAACATCGTATACATCCTTCTCATATCGATCGCAAAACTAGTGCGTCATAGAATTTTTTAAAGTCTGTTTTTCAAACAATCAAGAATGTAGGAAGTCAATTACATGTTGTTAACACACTTAGTAGCACGTAAGCTACGATAAAAACATCATATAACAAGATATTTCACAAGCGAAAATGTTTTCGTTTACTTTCCAAGATAATTTTCTTGTTGAATAATTCATAGATTATAACGAACACGTTGCCTCATGTTTAAAGCAACAAAGTTTTTAACTATTTTGTCACTCACATCGAGTATGTCTATAGAAATATGCAGTTCATTTGACAGAAGACGATGCGAGAACGAAATCCTCAGCCGCCGAAGACAAACGTCATGGAGAACCAACGCCCTCCTACTAGTGGCTTGATTCACGAAGGACAATCTGAGAATTGCAGAGAGGTTTTAGTATTTCGCAGAGCTACATTCTGCATGCCGTGAACTGAATAACTCACTTCGAAATACGTGAATTAATTTTCTCCCAAGGTTGGAGGAAAAGAAACTACTGGTTGAGTATACATTTGATACATGGCGTCCTCTGAAATGAACGAGTATTTATTATGAATCGATATATATCTCATCACTATGCAGAATTCAAGTCCAAGTGATGTAGTCGGAAATAAAACTAGTTAGTGATTTGTATAAAATGGCATCGAATTATTCAAATAGTTCTAGTATGGTATAATAAAGAGAAGTTTCTATGAGATTATGGAAATGTCTGACGTTGCTGGGTTCGATTGCGTGGTGATGTATGACCTGCCACGTTCAACTCTGTTGCATTATCGGAAGGAAAAATCAAAACGCCATCCCGTCGGAGCAGAAGTCGACTCGCCGCTACTCGGTCTTGGACCGCTTCCAAGTGTTGCACCAAGACGCTCTACGCAGCGTGTTAAGGCAGCACGTTTAAGCACCCTTAAAAACTAAACGAGAAGAATGGAATACGATAATTAATCATTGAAAGGAATCGAAATATATATATATATATATATATATATATATATATATATATATATATATATATATATATATATATCTCGGACATTGAATACGACACGGCTAAAAAGATCAGAAAATTCACAAAAACGTGAATGACCAACAGACAGAGTGGCTTTAGATATATTTATTTATATTAAAATAATACGCACTGAAAGGTCAATTATCGCCAATGATTTGTGAAACGAAAAGAAAGTTGAAAATGCGATGTTATTGTTAAATAAGAAGCGAGATGATCTTCCGCACACACAGTACCAATCATGTTGACAACATAGCACGCGGAAATCCAAACAACAGGCCAATCTGTACCTTGCCAGTGAGCTTTCCAAGTAGGCATCCATGGCTCCGAATCCCATGGAATAGTGGTGAGGAACCATCCAGCTAACCATGGCTGCAGCGAAGGGCCCACCTCTCGCCGGTGGCAGCGCTGGCGGTGGCGGGACGGGCGGTGGAAACGGAGGTGGTGGTGGAAACGGGGGCGGAAACTCCTCGCAACACCAGCGCGACCGCCGCCGCGGACGACGCTGCTCCACCGCTTGCCGCTCCGTGACGCGCACGCACTCACTCGCTTGCACACGCTCTATCACGACGTGTAATCATCCACCTCGGCACCAGCGCGCACACTATCCACTATCCCAACAACGGCACCTCGTCGCTGCTGCTGCTACACTCGAATGTCAAACGCGGGAGAAGTAGACAGGAGAGTGTTAGGAGGACTGAGGTGGGGCGACGAGACCAGGACTGAGCGACGGCGGACTCGCGCTGGGTGCGTATGGTGCTGCGCGCAGCGACGGAGGCGGCTCCCGGCGGCGCCCCCCGCTCGCTGCTGACTGAGCGGGCGACGAGATGGTGGCGGGGCGGGTGAGCGAAGTGCGGGGAGGAGCGGCAGGAGTGGCGCGAGAGGAGAGGCGGGCGGAGGCAGCGACGGCGACCGAATCGCGCGGCGCGCGCGCGCAACAGGCTGCCGCCGCGCCGCTCCGCACCGAAGGTCGCTTCGCCGCCTCTGCCGCCGTCGCCACCACCACTGTCGCAAAGCAGGTGTGAGTGTTTCGAGTGTGTGGAAGGTCCGGAGGAAGACGGGCGAGCGGCAGGCAACACGACTCTTCAGGAGCAGGAACACTGCAGATGGCCAGCCATACAACGTGGATTTGGTTCCCATTTAAATGAACAGAGTCAAGGATGGAACCCACAAGGTCCTGCAACATCATTCTTCCCTTTCCTCTAACATGTATTCTAACTCAATAATAATAATATTAATAATAATAATAAGAAGAAGTACTTTTACATGACTTATTGCATTCGTCAATGATGTCACCCACCCAACAGATCACAATATCAATAAAGCTGAAAATCTAAATGTACCCCTCTTGCAATAGAATACAAAGAAATATAGAGGTATATTTCTTAGATGTCATACCTATAGTTATCACAGCAAATTGTTTAGTAGATATAATTCTGAAAAAGTACCTGAAAATAATAATGCAGGAACTAGGACTAAATTCAACAGAAATTATCACTAAATCGCAAAAGTCGGTCATTATGCCGAAATGACCCCTCACTCACGATCTAACAGATGTGTATCACCGAGAAAATGTTTAATAATAATAATAATAATAATAATAATAATAATACTTTTGGGAGATGAAATAAGTTCTTATAGTCCCAATAGTAATTTCTGTAACAGGAATAATACTCGAAGCCATGTTTCTTCGCTTTGAGGAAATTTAACATAAAAAAGAAAGAAAAAAACATGAACGGAAACGCACTATGTTAACGAGTTTATTGCATGTTAGTCACAGTAAATAACTTTATTGTCCTCAACGTGGTGATAGGTAGTTGGTAACAGCTCTCTGGACAATAAATTATTTATACATTTATGTATTGTTAGTTTAACTAGCTTCATGTTGGTGCAGAACTTGTACTCAACGTAGTCAATGGTTTTACTTCGCCATCGTCCATAAGAATAATAATATTTGTACCTCTGGTTATGTTGGCAGGACATTCGAATTTCTGAAAACATAAATCATCGCCAATCTCGCCCACCGATTCAATTCACGTACTCTTCTGGCACTATTCCTTTCTTTCTGCATCGAGTGTGTGGAACAAAAATTACCTTGTCTTTTTTAAGTTATTAACTTGTATTTCTTTACAGCAAATAGTCGCTTTTGTAATTACTATTAATATGTATTTGGATATAACTGGAATTCGTAGAAGTTGGCAATTCGTGTTAGGAGCCATATTGCATAATTTTCGGCAAAGTCGGATGACTTGGGAGTATACGAATGAGCAGCAAAAAGTTTTACGCTCCATCGCCTCAAGTAGCTCGTATTCATTGAGGTGCATTAGGAATCGCGTCGCTTCTTCTCTACTGGATGTCAGTCAAAAACATGTTTTGACGGTGCAGCACCGTATTCGCGAAATCAACGATGTCCGGACGCAGCAAATGCCGTCTTCCAGGAACTGAGAGAGGACAGGAGAGGAAATGTAGGAATGTTCCGCGGGCTTCATTGTGGTTGGTCAACAGCGCACGAGTCGATCCACATGGCGAGACAATTCCACGAAGAGAAACAGAAGGAAGTGCAGCGGCACAGAGGTTGCGCTTTGCACAGCTCTGCCCTACCAGAGTTCGACTCCATGAAGGCGAAGAAATCAACCTTCTGGAGAAAGAAAGGAAAATAAGAAATGAGAGTGACGAAGATAAGAGCACTGGAAAAGGTAGCGACTTTGTATCTCCAGTTGGTGTATTAGCAAGAATTAGGAATGTTCTGAACTGAAACTTCGAATTGAACTGGCCGAGTTATTAAACGTCAAAGCAAAACATGCAGACGTGTTATTTACATTTGTGTCTGACATGTTAAAACAATCATTCTCAAAGAAAATCAGAGCGATCAGTTTCAGAAACTGACCATTAAGAAAATAAAAAAATATAATAATACAAATTAGCTACTCTAGTATTTTCAACCTCACTTGGAAATTATGTTAACCATGTTGCAAACTGACATTTATCTATCGTAGTTTATTTAATTGAAATTCAAAGAAATTCATAGATTCCAACGATTATTGACAGGATCGTAACAAAAACAAAATCTTTAAGGAAAAAAAGAAGCACCCTTTTTCATTGGATTCCTGTTCCCTTCAATCGGATTACATTATTTCTTTCACTATTTTTCCATTATGCCCCAATGAAAACTAATTCAGACTAATTGGCGAACGAATGTTACCTGAAAGTTGATTTAAAGCTGGTTACATGAGAAAAATACAGTACTCCAACAAACAGATCAACAACTTTTTTTTTCTCAAATAAACACAAATGATTTATTTATAGCATTAGGAAGTGAAAATATGAAATACAAAATGTAAAAAACCAAAATGTTTTCCAACAAAATCATCCTCAACTCGCACTAATGATTCTCGATTCCAATGCATCAGAATGCGATGTTGATCGTCACGAGAGTAAAGAACTTTAGGAGATGCGTACGAATAGAGATTATAATGGTGAGGCAGGTAGAGATACTGTCACTTATCGACTGAGAGGCGTTGTGTTTTGTTTTGAAGAAATGTTTTTTTATAGAAATTGGCTAGGCAAAAATGTTTTAAAGAAGTAAATAACATAAATAAGTATTTTGGTGGAAAATGACATGGACAAGTGTTCTTGTTGATCTAGCGAAAATTATTGCTTATCATCACGAAAAAAATAAGTTTTTGGTACAATTCGTAGGTTTGTAGGTACCGCAGGACACTGCTAGAATTCGCTGTAACCTCATTTTTGGTCAAGTGTTTCCGTTACAAGCCCCTTAATTCACAGAAAGTAGAATGTAATATTCTCCAGTTAGAGACTACGAGTTAAACACTCGAAAAAAAGTTATCCGCCACACAGAGCACTTTAATTACGACAAATGAAATTTAATCATAATTAAACAGTACTTCAATCTATTGACAGTTGTTAATAAAAATTTCAATGCATTATTAAGAAAAAATGCTATTATATGGCATGACAAAATTAATTCTGATAAGTCATTTAATGCAAATAGACCAAACAGGCAAATGAATCTGTTATCATGGAACAACTCTGAAAATATTCACTTAGTATAAATGTATAAGTAATACATTTCAAACAGCTGAAAAAATGAAGTTTGAAAGATAATTATACCATTCGCCACAATATGAAGGCAATATAAAAGCTAATGAAATTATCTTTTACAGGCGGCGGATGGGTAATCTATTAGTAAAAATAATGCGTTTCTACTCAAACATACACAACAAACTAAGATAAGATAAAGTTCTTGTGGGAGATATAGTCTGATGTCACATAGTTATGTTTTCGTAATCTGAAATATGAGAGATACACAAAGTAAATTAATAAGAACAGAAAATGCATGTAACCTAGAAAAAAAATGCAGCTGCAACTCGAAACAAACGCGCCAGTTATCTCACTAAGGAAAACGAAAAATAGTTTATGTAACAAAAAGAAAATTACAAGTACAGCTCATCGAAAGTAGAGGAACGTCACAAGAAAAGATTAATGAATATTAATTAATGCCACTCATTAACTACTAAATCATTCTTCACTGTCTCATACTTTGCTACGAACATACTATAAAAAGAAATTATAGAAAAACTCACAATACATAAACATGAAAAACAATGTTTTCTTTTTCAAATAATTTTATGACAAAAGGATGATGAAAGAATGGTTACGTCAAGATGATATATCAGACGAATATTCCCAACATGAAAATTCCTGCCTCTTTTCTCAGACAAAAATACATCATTTCCTTAACCCATAATTCTTTCAAAAATTCAAATATATTTGAAATACCTCTTTTTATAACCATTTTAGAAATACAAGAGGAAGAGGATTCTTCTTTGTGATAGAAACAATTTCAATTAATCTAAGTGTATAAAATGATTTTTATGTACAATATTTCTTTGCACAGAATTTCTTCGGAGTAATTAGTGTAAATATATGCAAACACAGTACTGCGATAATCCTTATTTTTGCCTACTATCATTGGAATACTATCATGTCAAATATAATATGCGTTGTAGTCCATTCATTTATTAGTATGTGCGTTTTCATATTCACCTGATGACCGAAAAGTTATAACTGAAAATCACATTTATACTTATAAAACCAAAACTAATATTAAAAGTACTTAAATATTATTTTAAGTTACGCATATTACACAAAAATAATATATATCAATTCGATTTTAGTTAAAACAGTATTCCTTGAAGCAGCCTCTGACAGATAACAAGGCAAGTTCAGTAAGTCAAACAGTAAACATCACCATGTAAACAAGCAACCAGCCTAAAATCTCCGATTGGAATGTGGTCAGTTTGTTACTGCATTAAGTTCTCTCACTAGGCGGCTCCAGGAAAAAGTTTCAGTGGGGGGAGAGTATTCCAAAAAGATATTTGATTACATAAAACCTTAACGTAAGTTATAACAAAGAGTAGTAGAGCCTGCTCATGGGTTGGATATATCTTTTAATGATAACACTGGTCAAACAATTAGAACTTTTTCTTCTAATCATAAATAAAAACACATTTCCCTAGGTCAATTTTTTTTACGCTGATTCCAAATCTGTACTTAGTTTTCTTGTAGCACGTCTGGTTTATGAGATAATCACAATTATTTTGGTTTCTTAGCTTTTATGTATATTTCAGAGATGTACAGAGAACAGAGGCGTACCAATGTCCATCTATATTATTGTTTAATTTATACACTACAAATATTTGTCATCAGTTTATTAAGCGCTTGTATATTGAACAAAAATGGACAAAAATTTTAAAACAAAATCGTTGTGAATACGATTTTCTTTTGTGCAATTTATCTGGTTCGTCGCGATAGAGCATCCAACAGTAGTCGGCCATCATGCTTTCATTCCAAACACCTTGGTAGCGTTTTTCCATTACTTGAATGTCTTGGTGAAATCGTTCACCCTGCTCATCACTCACAGTTCCAAGATTTTCAGGTAAAAAATAGAGATGCGAATGTAAAAAATGCAATTTCAAGGACATAAGACATCCCATCTTCTGAAAGGCATCAAGCAACTTTTGAATGCCAGCTTTATAGGTGGGAGATTTGTGATTGCCCAGAAAGTTCTGACAAGTCCATGTGAAAGCCTGCCAAGCTTCTTTTTCTTTAACATTGAGAGAATCTATGAAGTTTGTGTCTTGCAATACTTCACGAATTTGTGGTCCAACAAAGACTCCCTCCTTCAATTTTGTAGCGCTGATCTTTGGAAATTTATTTACCAGATACTGAAATCCTGCAGAATTAGCCTTTCCCATGGCTTTACAAAATTCTTCATTAAGCCAAGCTTAATGTGGAGAGGTGGTAAGAGAATTTTCTGAGGATCGACCAATGGAATATATTGGAAACTGTTCCTTCCTGGATTATACTCATCCCTTTGATGCCAGTCACATTTGACATAATGTTCTGCAGTAGCACGGCTGTCCCACAAGCACAGGAAACAACAGAACTTTGTGAACCCTGCTAGCATGCCCATTAGCATCCCAATTACTTTTAAATCACCACAGATACTCCACTGATGATTTTTGTAATCGATTGCTTCAAGCAGTATTTTCATGTTTTCATGCGGTTCACTTAAATTGCAATTGGTATGCAAGGCTTTTCATAGCTTTTCATTATGCAATAGCATAGATTCCAAACTTCGCTTTGAAGAGTCAATAAACAAGCGCCATTCAGATGCTATGTGAGACTGCGAAAGAGTTTCAAAAAGTCCGTTGATATCATTGCAATAACACAATGGGCCATCAACGACAAAAAGCTTGGATAAGTCAAGATTACGTTTCGATAGTGGGACACTTTTACGCCTGCTCCAAGCAGGTTTTTCTGCTCAAGTCTAGATGCCAAAAGCTTTGCTTTTTCTTTTGACAATGATAAGTCTCTAATCAAATCAATCAGTTCATCCTGAGTATCGGTTTCTGGTCCTATATCAGAATCAGGGGTATTGTCCGTATCTGTAGGTTACTGATCACTATTGCCAGCAAAAGTATTAAATTCAGTTTCTTCTTCGACAGAGTCTAGTCCATCCAATGGAGGAACTGGAACAGGCAATGACGCATCATGAGGAACCGGCCTGATGGCTGAATCCAAATTTGAATGCACAATTTTTGACTGAAAAGCCAGCTGTATTAACGGTGCAAAAATAGCAATCATTAAGGTGATCCTTTGGTTCCCTCCATATCGTGGGTGTTACAAATGGAAGCGAAGTCTTTCGCTTATGAAGCCAATCACGTAAACCACTAGAACACGATGTACAAATAATGTGCGGAACTCATGATTTGTCCTGATCGCCTAGTAGACATTCAAAATACATTTTGTAGATTTACATAAGCTCATTTCTAATTTTACGTCGTTGTCCTGAAGCTGTAAATGATCCGTACACATAGCAAAATGTGTCTGGGTGATTTTTACATTTTCTAGTCATACTAAATCTGAAAAAAAAAATGAAATGATTTGTTACTATTATTTAAATTGTAACAAAATATCAAGTATTGCGAAACATATATAATTCATCTCATCACAAACACTAGACGTGCTACAGAAAAACTGAAAACAGATTTGAAATCAGCGTTAAAAAATCTATCTAGTCCACCTAAAATCATGTTGATGTTTGTCGACCAGTGTAATGATTCAATCTAAGTAAACAAGATAAATATAACATGATAGTAGAGATAATTACACTTCAATTATTATTGAATAAAATAGTGCTAAAAAAGAAAAGTACTGTAAAGTTTTGTAAAATTTCATCCTCTTTCTCGACTGTTATAAGAAATAGAAAAAAAAACACATTCAAAATTACTTTGTCTTCCATCCTTTTCAGAGTAACTTAACTTGGATCCATTTATACTCGTATACATAAGAAATAAACACATAACATTATTTGCAGTAAACTATTGAATATTCTTTACGCTCTCTATTCAATCTCCGCCTTAAATAAATGTTAAAATAATTATACTTAGAAAGTTTTAGAATATATCATTCAAACAAAGGAAATAATACATCTGATCCTAAATCCTTAGGGAAAATATAGATTTCTCTTTTCGCGAGGCCCCCTCGAACCCTTCCTGGAACCATAACTGAAGTAAATGAAGATCACAAGGAAGAACGGTTAATCACACACAACCTTGTAAATAGTGGATTCAGCTAAGGACACATAGATCAAACTGAAGTACAACTTATTTCTCTCTATCTGTCTCCAGTTACGTGGAGGTGGGGGGTTCAAAATAGTGCGAAATGTTTTCTGTTAAAAGTTATACATATGCAAGCTTGACAGGCGCAGAGACTTATATAATTAAGATTGACATGATGTTCTCTATATGATCATACAGTTCCATCAATATCTTGGCGATCCGTGGAGGAAACCGCATTATTTAAGGAAAATTCTGATCGAAGAGTTTATCACTTATATCAAGAATTCTAAAGCTTCAGGGATTACCAAGTGATAGTGGTAGAACCAATGTTCGAATTGATGGGGGAGGTGCCACGGAATTTCCCCCCTTCAGTCATTTTCCCCCATTTCTACATCTCATCTTTATTTCCAATCAGGAAAATATATTCCCACCTGTTGTGATTGTCAAAATTACGCATTGATTACAACTAACGTGCCATCAGTGTTTCAAGGAATGTACATACATCATTATAAAAATGCACTTAAGAAATCTTCCTCATAAAAAAAATGTGTTAGACAAGTATTGACAAGTTGTCAATATATTTAGTGTTTACAAGTATGTCAATATATTTAGTGTTTACGGCATAATAAATTAAATACAATTTTACAAAAAGTATGAGTTTCTTTTACACATCCCCGAATACAATGACATTTTTTCCACTACTTTATTATGTGCTGTGATGAAATACGAAACGATAGTCCTGAAAAGTTTTCCCCCTCGGTACATTTTCTGTAATTCGTGTAGAACTAACAAGAGTAATTCTGCTGAACACCTATTACGTGCCGACATCTGTATGGCAACCCTGAAACTGCATTTCCATGGGTAATCCAGTGGGTCGTAAAATGAACTGGTATTGGGTAATATCTGAACGTCACCAGCTTTCTAGCTTAATAACATACATTTAAACGCGCATAAAAACTGTTTACATAACGATAAAGTTTGCCAAAATCGTACATTAATATATTGAAAAAGAGACAGAATTTCGTGACTCGATAAAACACTGGCTTATGACTGTAAGAGAAGTCCTGTTGTTTCATTCCAGAAAAAGTTTTTCGACATATATATATATATATATATATTTCTGTCTACTGAAATAGAATTTTTTTTACACAGTCGCGTGATCGAACCACAGGAACAGATGGTACGACTGTGATAAGGTCCAGATACGACTTGCATAACAACTGGAAGTAACATACATCCGCGAAGTAATTTTTATCTGTCAAAACATTCGATAAGCTTGCTGCTTCTGACTCAGCAGTTAGTACGATCAAATATAATTTTGTCGCACCTAATGGTTCTATGTTCTCCGTACACTCACCCAAGTTTTCCTCGATACATACAAGACAAATGACACACAACTGAACAAGCTATGGTGGTGATCCGCTCGTTTCCAAGGGTTAAGGATAAACGAATGTGGTCCAAATTAAATATCTAGAATGGGAAAATTGTACTTTCATTTTTAACAATCTCCTAGGTAACAATTGGTTCTTACAATTAAGAATCTGTTAGCGTTAAATGCCACGCCGATGGCTCCCTAAGGAGAGGATTCAATCCGTGATCCGCATTCGGTGAACATTTCAGGAGCGAAAATCCACACACACCATGCCGTATGGAAAGAAACCTTAAGCATCATTGGATTCCCTCAGCAAAATTAATTCTTGGAGAAAAAGGCACCCAAATCGAGTATCGGCTTGTACTGTCGACTGACAGTAAAAGAATGTCTAAATTGGCAACTTTGTTTCGTCGAAAGGGGTGAATGCGAAAGGGTAACAATAGCCGGGAGCTGAGTCCCATACGCTCAATTCAATGAAAGCAGTGGACGTAAAAATCAAGTAGCTTGGAGTAATGAGCATCTACGTGAAAGAGATGAAGACTCACCTGGGAGGCTGCCGCGTTGGCTGATCGTCGCCTGGCGCGTCGTCGTCGTCGGCGCTGGCCGCCTCCGCGTCCGTCGCGGCGCTGGGCCGCGCGTCCGACATGGCGCCCTCGCTCCGGCGCCGGCGGCGTCCTCGAGCGCGTCTTCGCCCTCAGCCGAGCCTCGCTCCTGCAACAACGTGATGCACATGCATTCGCGACTGCGCTCTTCATAAAAAATGGAAAGATTTTACACATAGTTTTTACACATTTTTGGGAGTTAACAATTTTGACTCGCAAAACGTTTTGAGAGTTGCTCGTGCGCATGCTCGGAAGTAAGAGGTACATTAACATTCCTAATGTAATCCGTTAGCGTCGCAGTTTTCGTAATATTTTAGTGGTACACTAATGTGATTCAGTGTGGCATCTGGGCTGGATTTGAGGTTATGAATATTTTCATTTCTTGAGAGTGATTTTCAGTGTATTTTAAGTCAAACGGAAAGTTATGCAAAATGACTTGATAGCCCTACAATTCCACATCACGAACCAGACTACGCTAGGAAGTCTGTACGTTATGCAAAATCTCTCTAATGCTTCAGGGGTACATAGTCATATGTTTAATATTCCAGTATATTGTTTGACATTACGTTTGACACAATCTCCGCTGGCGAGTAGATGCTTAACACCCATCTCAAAGTTGTGCTTATTCGTCCATCCCTAATTAGAACTCCCCAAGATTTCTATCTGTTAGTGATCAAGTAGACGCTTACTATGGGAAATATCTTTTTTTATTTAATGTTNTTCCCCCCCCCCCCCACCAAAAAAAAAAAAAAATAACACAACCAGAAAGATGAAACTTTCATTATAAATGCAACAAATGGAACTTCTACTGAATTTCGTGCAACATAATTATCTGGCATGATTCTTTTTATCTATTACATGAATGTTTAAAATTTATTGTTTTAAAATGTATTACTTTAATATCGTTAATATCATTAATATATTAATAACTGTAATAAATATTCAATCTGGTTTGACTGATTGAAAGAAATATTCATATACTTAATATATTACGGCAATGTATTTCAATCGAAAAGTTACAGTTCATAATTTTGATATTTTCTAAGAAAAAAAAACTTACTTGAAACATTAATTTACTGAAATTTACAAAGAAACCAAAGGAAACATAAAACGTACGCTGAATTTCTTTAGAATGTTAAGTATCTCACGGGTCTTCTTTCAAGTACAGTGCAATTAACGAGAGGTGCAGGCTCGATAAGAGACCAAACGAGGCATAATATTTTGTTTTTCGTTCACTTGATTTTGTAGATGTGCATAGAAAAATGGATGGAGATTCGTTTATTTAAGAGTATTTCTGGAAATATTATGAATCGAGAGAAAAGTAAAACCTTCGAAAATACTCTTAGCAAACAAGAATTCATTTGCCATAGAACACTTTCCTTGGCACTATATTTCATGCACACTTAAGATGTATCAAGTTAAAGGACATCCATGTCATCCTTGAAAGACGCCAGTATTATATTCATTACGTCATTTTTTCATACATTTTCTTTGGTGTGCGAAAACTACATGCTTCTTCTACTCGCAATCAAAGTACAATTTATTGTACATCAATATTTTTTCTGTTCAGAGTTCGATAAAAAATTTCACCAAAACGAAATATGTTAATTCACTATTCGAAATAAAATCTTTTTATTTTATTTTATTTTAAGAAATAGGAAAGCATTTATTTTAGGAAACGAAGGATGAAAGTTTGCTTTCATTCATTACACAGTAGTGTCTAAAGCAAATAAAATAAATCTGCTCCAAAAGCTACCAAGTCAATATTAGGATATTTAATTTCTGTGAGTTTGAGATGTGTACTCAACCTCCATTTGCTTGCCGAGGATAACTGTGCAATCGTTGCGTGGATAGAAATTGTTTCTCTTTTCGAGATGAATAATCGAAAAAGTATACAGTTTTGAATTATTTATGGTCACTTTTCACGTTTTATCTGAGCAATGGCTCCAAGATGTTCAGAAATTATAGCACAAGTCTGGTGGGTTAGGTCCTAAGACTTGATATCCTCTGGGGAACAAAATTTACGGAGATATGCATGAAGAGCTACTTGAAATGCAAAGAGGATACATAAAATCGGTTTCGAAGTGTCGTCCGGGTCGTATATACGCACAGTTTTGATCTGCTTCAAATCGGTCACGGATAATGGAACCAAAGATTATAATCTATATCAATACTCAAAATATATATTTGTCGTCTACACGTACGAGAAAGCAACTGTTCTCATGGCAATCATCTCATATTTTTCAAAACATTCGAATACAAACTCCCTTTTCTAATTTCATGAGTTTAGAATTACAATTATGTAGCTATCGTTACGTCAAAAACGAATGATTTGATGGATGTTCTTGGCCAACAGAATTTATCACGTTAGTGCAAGAAGCAAGAATATCCAACGATGTCATAATCTAGAACGAATCTAGAGAAATCGCCAACAGTAGTGCTCAGAGAAAAAATACGAGTTCAAAGATATTTAAAACAAGAGCTCAGGTAAATCAAGAAAATGGACAAAACCAGAAAGTAGTGTAACGAGGGATTTTACCTTGAGGAATTCCGAACGGTGTACAGTCTTTCTAGACATAGTAAATAAAATCTCTAAACGTTTAAATGTTGTTTCACACAGTTAACATTCCTAAATGATCCACAAAATAAAGTAACACTATCAAATCCAGTATCATTATGATACATAAAGGTTTTTCTCCGAAAGCAAGTCACGATTACGGTTTCAGACTGAATCATACAATGAACAACACATATGACGGAAATGAACTAATAAGCCAAAAGTAGAGAAGACTTTTAGTATCAAAAACATCCTCCCAATGTACATACAAAGCCGGAAGTACAAGAAATTTTCGTTTTCAACGTCCACTTGAGGTCAAGTCAATTGGACAACGCACCTAGCTTTACATCTGAAGTTACATTAACTGGAATCTTAAGTTAAATGGACTTACTCTCAACGTTTTTAATTATGAAGACCTCTTTCTTCACCAGGTACGAACTGTAATCGGTAGTTTATGAATAACCCATCTTTACAAGGGTAGCTTTCTGATGTTGAGAGAGCGATCAAAGAAATCAATCTTTTCGTAAATACTCATTAGCGTCCTACGAAAAATAAGATTTTAATATTTTTAATCGGTCGGCGGTTGCTTCAGCGCTCTGCATGTTGCACTACAAGGAGACCACGCCACGAGCAACTAGTTTCTTGTGGGTGAGATTTACTTCAGCTCGAAAGAGATGGTGGTTCTGTTTATTTAGATTTAAGGTAACTGAACACCCAACATTTTCAATTCCTTACTTGTAAAGAGATCGTGACGTTCGTAATACAAAATAAAAAATACACATTATATTAAATGAAGACATATAGATCGACAATGTATTTCCACTCATAGGATTTCCAGCTTTCGATGTCAAGACTAAGCCAAACGCTATTGGTCACTCAAGATACGTTTTTCGGTGTGGAGAGTGCAGATAACATTGGAAACAAATTTTAAATAATTGTATTAATTTACATGGAACTCAATTACAAAACTAAAATTACTTGAAACTAACTTTAAAAG